>PISX010009454.1:0-75360 GCA_004024625.1 Mellivora capensis
AAAAAAATAAAATTAAAAAAAAATTGTGTCATCTTTCAGTTCCCTTGACTTATACCCTCTTGAGTGGCATTCTAGCCACTATATTCTAGTGTTTTGTTTGATATATTCTAATCCCTCCAAAGATGAGAGTGACTTGTTTCCCTGTGTGGACTGTTTTTCCCTGGGGCTCCAAATGGGAGAATGAGAGCTCCACCCAAGTATCTCATTTTAAGTTAGGCTATGGCTAGAGTCTGCGCAATACAAGTTGCCATGAGTAGCTTCCTAAAAAATCACTTTCCAAATTTTATCTAATGTCTTTTAGAAATGTTAGTGGTCCCTAAATGACTTAAATATATATGTTTCCATAAAATCTAAACTGTGTTTATCTTGACTGCTAGAAAGCTTAAAGCAAAATTTAGTAATCAATTACATTAATTCTATTTGTTTATTTTTAGAGCATTTTTATTACCACTTCACTATTTTATTGCCATTTTAACATGTATTGTATATATTTAATATATTTCATGTGCTTTTTGAGGAAATTTTATATGTTATTTATAGTAGAAAGACAACTTGGTGAAGGCAAAAGCACTGGAATTGGACTAGAGACTTTGTTTCAATGTAAAATTGCAGTACCTCTTTAAATTTAAGTTTTCTCATCTAGGAAGGGGTACCCAAGAACATCCACAGGGGCAGCACAAAGATGGAAGTAGACTATTATGGTGCTAGCACAGGATAATATATCATAGGTACTCCAAAAATGTATACTGAATTGGTGAATAAATGAAAGATAGATACTAGAAATTCTTCCAAAATTAGAGGGCAGACTTCCATATTGACATCTGATAGACATCCCTGTTAGTAAGCATCATCATATCCAATGATTTTCATACAACCAGAACTCATAATTCAAGAGCATTGGTAGGCTCTTGGATTGAAGAAATATGACTGTGCTTCCTGGATGGCGGGAGTATGGGGAAGAAGGTCAGGAAGTGTAAAGGGGTAGGAGAAAACCCACCTGATAGCTAGGGATCAAACTCAACATCTCTTCACTTATGGAGATTAGCAAGAACAATGAATATAAGCCAGGATATTGGAATCCAGACCAGACAGATGTCTGTGTGTGTGTGTTTCTTCTGGACTTTTTTTACTCACTAGCCCATGACCTTGGGAATTTATAAAAGCTTTTTAAGTGACAGCTTTTATTTTAGCTTTGATGTCTAATCTGAAAATGGAGGTAATGATAACGTTTATAGAGTTGCTGTGAGGATTACACATGAAAACACCCGTAATGTGTGTAGTAATCTAAAAGCCACTGCAGTTATGGTTTTCTTAATAATAAAAATACAAGCCAGAGTATACAAGACCTAAGTTTGACCTAATGCAAAGACCCCAGAGTTGCCCCAATTTAATGACAAGGACACAGAGACAGAGGGGCTGCGATAGAACTGAGATACCATGAGGCAGCTTGAGCTGGAACCTGAAGGAATGACCACAAGCTAAGATGGAGGCTGGGACTGAGGGCTTCTCAGACAACATCCAAAGCTACCAGGAGACTGTTGATATGGGAGGGAGTACCTGCTGCACAGAGAAGAGGTTGAGGCCAGGGCTGGAGGCTGCCTGTTAAAAGCAGGTTTAAGAATCCACAAAAAGCAAGATGACTAATTCTATAAAGTCTGTTCAGAAAGAGGATATTTAAATGTTTGGTTTATATTTTAAAAACCTGGGTATATTGTGTAAATAATGAAAGTTTTATAATAAATGTCTAAACAATAGCTAAGACCATAAAGACACTTTGGATTTAGAGTTTGCCTCTTTGGGCTGTGGTTCCAGATCCTCAGTGTGGACACCTGTGCTCCCCCAACATGGAAGTACTTTCAAGGACACACTTGAGAAACTCTGATTTAAACACATAGGTTCTCTTGACTTTGGAATTAAGTATATTTACAAAACAGATGATCTTGAACATGTCATATCACCACTGTGAACCTGTTAAATGGCGATAAAAATGTCAACACTGGTATTGGGAGGGTTAAAGGATGTACCTTTGGAAAGATCTGTGTACCTGGTCCATAGTGGGCACCAAATTAAGTCAGTTATTTCCTCCTTCCCACCTCTTTGTACATTGTTATAAAACCAGCTGGGAACCAGTGATACCTCCCCTGTGTGTTTCTTTTTCAGCAGCAAATCCTTGGTTCAACTTTACTGTGTTCCATGGCTCAGTAGGCGAGCACTGGGTGCAACAAAAATTATGAAATGCAATCTGTCTCTTTAATAAAAACAGGGAAATTACAAACATAAAATTCATTCATAAAATACAGAAATAATTAGTTCACTGCACTGTTCACAATATCCTGTTTCTAAAGTACCCTAAACCAGAGTATTCCATAGAAACTCATGGCATTTATTGATCTAATTTATAGCTTTTTGTTATTTGCAAGAACCATAGATTATCAAGACTAGATGATATTAGTCCATGAAATCTGGATTCATCTAATTCAAGTAAAAATTCCATTTATTCTCCACATGTTAAGCACCCAGTTTTCTTTCAAGTTCAAATAAAAGTGCTGCAGATATTTAGAGGTTGGTGTTTATAAATGCATGAAGTAAGAGGTGCAATGAATAGTACCTTGCTACTTAAAAAAAAATATTCTAAATGAAGCTCAAAAGAGGTGAATTGAGGATAGTTTAATGAATGTGCTGCTTCACCTACTAGGTGATAAAGTTAAGGAGCTCATTAATCCCAGCCATGTTATCACTTACAAATTTAAGAACGAAGAGACAGTGCAATCTGCTGCAAAGAATCAGGCACACCTGGGTTTCCCAGCTCCGCCACATAGATGTTGCTTAAGTGTGCAATTCGCAGTTCCCATGTTGACAAAGATGGGCATAATAATCCTCACTTATAGTGTTGTTGTTAAGACAGAACAACAGATGTTTGCAAAGTACCAAGCATGGTGCTTGCACATGGAATGTGTTCCATAAATACTGCTTTCCTTCTCTTGAGTAGATTTTAATAAAATCAGGCATGATAGATCATCTATATCGTTTTCCAAATATTTTAAGCCATAAGATTTCACTCTCCCTTTATTTTCCCACATGAAAACATTATGTGGTAGCTTACTTTGTGAAGACTTCTACTGAACAAAAGTTTGTGTGTATACAATATATACATATATATATACACATTCACATATCTGTGTATATGTGTGTATGTGTATGTATATATAAATGTATATATTTGTTTAAAGATTGTTGAATGTTAAAGAGTGAGGATGCTGGGCACCTAGGTGGCTCAGTTGGTTGAGAGTCTGCCTTTGGCTCAAGTCCTGATCCCAGGGTCCTGAGATCGAGCCCCGCATTGCATCAGGCTCCTTACTCAGTAGGGAGCCTGCTTCTCCCTCTCCCTCTGCCTGCTGCTCCCTCTGCTTGTGCATTGTCTCTCTCTCTGTCAAACAAATAAATAAAATCTTACCAAAAAAAAAAGTGAGGATGCAGAAGCTGAAAATACTGGTAATATAATGAAAAATAACTTTTCAAGATGGGGAAATGTGATGGATCTCACTGCAGCAAGATTGGCTGTGGCTGCTGTGGGTACTAGAGTGATGGGGGCAGTCAGATGACAAAGGTATGAAGTGAGGGGAATGGAAACCCTATTGTCCCACTAAGGAGACACTTAACCTGTTCTGAACCTCAGGCTAATCACCTGAGGACTAGATCCACTGAGGTCCCCACTTACTTGTGTCTTTATGTGAAGGAAAGTATACTTTCATTAACTATCAAAACCTCATATTTTAGCGTGTTAAAAACTTTCTTCAACTGCTTCTCTCCACCTTTTTGCTCCTAGTCTAATGAAATACCTAAATGTGGTCTTTCATTAGGATCTGATAGCACATACAAGTACCCAGTCCTCAATAAAATCGTTCCCAAGGAAATTATATTGGCTTGATTCCGTTAGTATTTTATATAATGATCTTTATCAAGAATGTCTGAGTTCAGCCTTTCATATCTTACGAGTCTATGAAATATTTAAATATCAAATATTAAAATATCAAATCAACATTTGGATTTGAGGAGCATCTGCTGTCCTGCCACATGTCAGCATGGGTGAGACAGACAGTAGTACCAAGCTGATAAGATTCAGGGGAGAGGTCAGAGTGCTTTGAAACAAGTCTCTCGGGGCACCTGGGTGGCTCAGTAGGTTAAAGTCTCTGCTTTCGGCTCGGGTCATGATCCCAGGGTCCTGGGATCGAGCCCCACATCGGGCTCTCTGCTCCGCGGAGAGTCTGCTTCCTCCTCTCTCTCCCTGCCTGCCTCTCTTGCCTGCTTGTAATCTCTGTCTGTCAAATAAATAAATAAAATCTTAAAAAAAAAAAAAAGAAACAAGTCTCTCTCTCTCTCTCTCTCTCTTCCCCCCTCCCTCCCTCTCATCTCTGTCACCCTCACATCATTCTCTCTCCTTAAAAACTGTCCTTGTGTAGAAGAAGAGAAAAATGTGTTGATAATGTCAGAGTCAGACTTTACAAAAGAAAAGAAAAGAAACATTTTCATATAACACATTCTCTTGCTTGCTTGCTCACAATAAAATGAGTGCTCTATGAGGGGAAAAGTGTTGGTGAGGTATATTTAAAAGGATGGCTTAAAACTGGGGCTTTCAAATTTATAAAGGAAAGGAAACATTATTATATGTGCTGCCGAAGCGAGCACAGGAAAGGAAACATTATAACCCGACTTAACACTTCTAAGAAGATCAACCGGCTTGAACTCTGGGCCACCAGCAGCTGAAGACTGGTGGAATCCAGGAGGGAACCTGGCTGCACTGGGCAGTCATTAGTACCTCACTTTATGTAACGCAAGTGGCATTTGAATTGCAAATTAAATGCTCTCTATAGTTCTGTTGATTCTCTAAATCATATCAATGTCTTGAATTATCTGCCTTTATATTTTCTAAGTGGTTTCTAGAAAACCCTACCTTAAATGACTGAAAAAGAAAGTCTTCCAAAGACAAAATGGAAAAAGGCCAAGGTTGGTGGTGTAATACCCATAACAGTACAACAGCACTGCTCATTTTAACAGTGACGGAGCTCTTCAAGGAGCAGCATGATGGATTCTGGACCTCAGAGGTGTGCAGACCCATGTTGGAATCCTGTTGTGACCTTGGGCAAGCTATTTAAAGTTAGCTTCCTTTTACATAAAAGAGGAATAGAAATTGTTATCTCTAGGGTTGTTCTGATAATTAAATATGATAGTATATATGCAATGCTTGATATTAGACTAGATAATAACCATTAGCACTCTTTGCCTTATATTTGCATTTTTTAAGATTTTATTTATTCATTTGACAGACAGAGATCTCAAGTAGGCAGAGAGGCAGGCAGAGAGAGAGGAAGGGAAGCAGGCTCCCTGCTGAGCAGAGAGCCAGACCAAGGGCTCAATCCCAGGACTCTGAGATCATGACCTGAGCTGAAGGCAGAGGCTTTAACCCACTGAGCCACCCAGGCACCCCTTATATTTGCATTTTATAAAGATCTAAATAGCAGGTGAGGAAACTGAGACACGGATTTTGAGTTGTTATACAATTAAGAAGAGGTAGAATCACATGTGAATTCCAGACTTTCTGCTTTTATCTCACCCATCCTTTACATACCATCACAAAATGGTTCAATATGATGCAGTTTCTCCACCCACCTAAAGTTCATCAACAATCCCTTTTCGTGACGCTCAGAAGAGTAAATTTGACTGCACTTCTTGGAAACGCAGTATATTCTAACAGACCTTCTAAAAACAGTAAAACCTAGCCAGAGTGATATAACTTGGCCAAAAACTTAAATAAAATACAGGATTGCACTGTTGTGAGGGTGCTAGAATGACCAGCATGAGCCATCTGTTGAAAATATGAGTGAATGGACTATTGAGTTATGTCTGGACTTTCATTAAGTGTGACCCATTATTATAAGATTTTGCTGTAGTTATCACTTCATTTGGCTAAAAAAGATAACATTTGGTATGACTCTAATAGCAGTAATAATACTAACTATGGCAGGGGAGATTCTGCCATAAGTCTGATAAACACTGCTTTACCATATAACCTCATTGCTGGGACCCACTCCCTCAGACTACATTTTGTAACATCCCTTGCACTCTGTAGTACACACAGGAAGACTGCACTTTTTCTCTTTCCTTTTGCATCTTTTGCATGTGGCTGTATACATCTGGCAAATGGGGTAAGTGTCAAATAGATTCAAATAACGTACGGACCAGGTCTTAGAAAAATCTCAAACAATTCCTCAACCTGATTTTTGCTTTCTCTGGTGACCATGGAAGGCAAAATAGGAACAATATATTGATAGGATGGGAGAAGACAGGGTCCTGGACACAGCACTCACAGAATTGAGGGCAAGAAGAGCCTACAAACTTCTATCAATGGTAGTGTGACTGACAAACAACCCTTTATTGGGTTAGACTTCTGAGATTTGAGAAACACTATGCTTCCACAGCCTATACTATTCTATCTTGGCTAATCCAGCAACTAACACTGAGCACTGGACTGTATATAGGCACTATCTCGAGCAGTGGACATATCTAATTTAATCTCCAAGACAGAGATCAATAATCAGTATTACTATTATAGCCATTTTTTCAGATGAGAAAAAATGAGACCTGGAGCAGTTAAGTGATGTGTCTGTGATCCAAGAAGCTAGGAATGGCTGAACTAGGGTTTGAATTCAGGTCTGTGTCTCTAGAGTCTGCCCACAAAGGAGTAGATAATATTTCCACATATGAGGTAACTAGATCATTAGCTAGTAAGTAAGAGATCTCAGTAGGAGAGTCTAATCTGCTCACCAAAGGACCTGGGCTGTGGGGTGCCTCTGTGGAGAAGGAACAGAGAGCACAGAGTGAAGCATGGTGGCAGACTCTTCAAGGCCACCAAGGTGGACCCAGGGTATATGCAGGAGCTTGTTTCCAAAGAAAATGTTGTCTTCAGCGATGCTACAGAAAAACTGCCATGTGACCAAGTTTATGAAATGCTTCTGTGGGCAGGGAAAATCTCCTCAACTCGATAATTAGAGAAGGTAAGAATAGGGTTTGTGAAAATGTGTCCTGAGTGTCTTCTTTTATATTTTCAGTTAAGAAGGATTTTTATGGGGACGCCTGGGTGGCTCGGTTGGTTAAGCGGCTGCCTTCAGCTCAGGTCATGATCCCAGCGTCCTGGGATCGAGTCCCACATCGGGCTCCTTGCTCGGCAGGGAGCCTGCTTCTCCCTCTGCCTCTGCCTGCCACTCTGTCTGCCTGTGCTCACTCACTGGCTATCTCTCTCTCTCTCTCTGAGAAATAAATAAATAAATTCTTTAAAAAAAAAAAAAGAAGGATTTTTATGTTTGTTGGACAGGGACAGACACAGGATAGAAGGTGCTCATTCCCTTGTTATTACTGTGCCACAGTTCAGGTCACTCCTTCCAATTTCATGGCAGTAATTCCTTATGGTTGTGTAAGTTGCCTGATAGGACATTTGCTAGACCAGGATAACCAGAGAAACACAAAGTATAAATTACGGGTTTACATTTTTAGAAATCTGGTTTTTGTTTAGTTTTGGGTAATGACTTTTAACTGGTGTATATGTTAGAGAGGAGTTCGATTTGTATAGAAAAAAATAATATAGACACACAGATACACATACAGCATATGTAAATACATTGTGTACATGTATATGTATATGCAAATATATCATGTAGATGTATATTATACATACCCATACCTATGTTTGTATGTGTGTAGTAGCTAACATAACCTTGAAAATACATTATCTCTAATATGAGGAAAAAATTTAAAAAGCTCTCAGGGACAATTGTCTCTTAAAATCTACAAACATAAATGCATAGTTTAGCTCACTGATAAGAAGCTTTAAGAGGCAGATATAGATACAGCAGCAGATGCTGTTTGAATAATTTTACCAGTTTCCCAGAAAAATAGTTCTTTGAGCATTTACTAATTACTAGCAGCTTGATACACAATTAGAATAGAGTTTCGAAAATATTAGCAAATACATAGGTTATCTTTCCTTATGACATTAAATATCAGTTCTCATTCAGTTTTGTTCAAAATAAGCAAGCATTGAATGTCATCCTTGTGCATTCTGCTACTAGGGAAATTAAAAAAGGAATTATATAGCATTCCTGCTCAAAAGGAATTAATAAGCTAGTGGGCAGACTGATCACCATTGGTGTTTGATCTGCTTCTGTTTTCCTGATTCATTTTGGTGGAGAAAGTTTAGGTTCCCACCATGGTGCCTTGTGCAATGCCTTGCACCCAGCATCCCAGCAGTAAACGATCACTGACCTCTCCATATTAGGTCTCCAGGCTCTCCAGACTGGGGACTCAAATGTGTCTGTCTTACAGCACACCAGGAAAAAGGTGTTAATTCACTTCTTAAGATGCCTAATTAGATGTGGAATACTCTACTTGTCCTTTCAATGCAAGGGAGAGTTAGCTCACTGCCATTTCAAGAAGGATTTTAAGCAGTTCTTCTGTGGAGCTATTGAGGCTGTGTCTTGTGTCTTTCAGATACGGAATGTGAAGTCAGAGGAGGGCAGCAGTGTGCGTGCCTTTTGTGTGTTTCAAGCTGACACTTTGAGTTAGGGATACCATTGAATTTTGGTTCATAGATTCCTTGCTCTGGACAGAGTGCAGATGGCTTACAACAGCTTTCTCCTCTGGGGTGAAGTCACAAGTAGGCTGCAGGGTGAAGCTATAATATAGAGAAAGTCATAAACAATAACCATTCACATTCTTAATGTAATTTATTATTTAAATGAAACTAATCCCGTTTGCTCCCAGAAATACTTGAACTTGTCCAATGTTTTCTAAACTATTTTAAATGATCTTTCAGACATAATTTCCATATTGATAGATTCAAAGTATAGCTTAGTTTATAGGTAAAAAGAATAGCGACTCAAGTTATAAATAGGCTATCTTATAAGATACCATATTGAAGTCTCCCTCACTTTAAATCTTTCAACTTTTTAAAAAATTTAATCAGTGTTTTAAAGATTTATACAATATACAATATACTAGTTGTCTTCTTATCCATACTTCTCCCAATTAATGAGCCTTTAAAACATCATTTATTGGTTTCCTTCCCATAAAAGTTTTAAAACAGGAATCTGTACACAGAGATATATAGGATGTGTTGTGCTTTAGACTCACGGTAGAACATCTCAAAGTGTGGTCCACAGACCTGTGGGTGTCCCTGTGACCTTCAGGGATTTCATGAGGTCCAGACTGTTTCATAATAGCACTACATACTAAACAATAGTACTATTAATAGCAAACCTTTTAAAGTGTATGACATTTGTACTGATGGTACGAAATCAGTGGTGTTAAAAATTGCTGACCTTTGGTGTGAAGCATGGTGAGGGCCCCAGACTGCACAAGGGTTATGGCGTTCCCCCGTACTACTTGGAGTTGTCACTTTTAAAGCTGATTTCACTGAAGAATATCCTTGAAGAAATACCGAAAGTTATTAATTTAACAAATCCTGAGCCTAGAGAACACATACTTTTTGTTATTCTGGAGGATGAAATAGATACTCACATAAAGCCATCCTGTTGCAGACTTAAGTGTGATGTTTGACACACTACCAGAAACATTTGTTTGATTGTTTGAGTTATAAGCTGAACTAGCCATAAGGGACATCATTTTATGTGAAAATGTGGTTATTTACACTTGGTTGCTTGGTAGACATAGACATTTTCTGGAAAATGAAGAAAGTGAACCTGTCATTTGAAGGAAAACAACTGCTGCCAATGATAAAATTCAAGCTTCTAAACAAAGTTAGAATTTAGGAAAGTTGTATTCACTACCCTAAACTTGACAGTTTTCAGTATTAAACGACTTTTCTGTTGAGATCAGGGTGCTACTAGCAAATGCAATTTATTTTAATATTGTGTAGTGAAATGCATCAACATTTGGAAGATCTGCATAACTCAGTGAATCGATATTTATCTAACTGCCAAATGCATAATATAAAATAAGGGGTCAAAAATCCATCAAAGTGCACAATAGGCCAGGAGTTTTTATGTAACACAAAAAGTTCATCAACGTGCTTTCAGATGCTACACTGCAAATAACTTTTTAAAAACTGCACTTGTCACGTTTGGGTGCAGTATCCTTTATCTGAAAAAGCTCTTGAAATTATCTCTCATTTTCCAGCCATGTACACTTGTGAGGCTGGATTTTCTTCATATAGTTCAATGAAAACAACATACCAAAACAGCTTGAGTGCAAAAGCAGGTCTGAGAACTCACATATCTTCTATTAAGTCAGACATTTACAAAAAGGATGAAAAAATGTTAAGCAAGGATATTCAATTGAATTTCATTTGTTGTTTTGTAAGACATAGTTATTTTTTATAAAATTACATTATTCATGTTGACATAATAGACATTGTTATTTTTAATATATTAATAAATTATTTTAAAATTCTTGGTTTTAATTTCTAACATAGTATATATTGACCATATATACCATATAAACAAAAGTTTTTTGGAGTCCTCAATAATTTTAAGAAGTAAAAGCCTCCTGAGGCCAGAGTTTGAGAACTGCTGCTTGAGCGGACTTGGAAAATGTGCAGACAGGGGTGAAGTCTGTGTATAATAGTTATAGTAGTTTTACTATCTATTGACTGAATGCTGTGGCTGACTTATCAATAAATATCCTGTGTCATTATCAATAAATATTCATAAAATTGTTTTGTCACTTAAAAGATTTAATGGCATATAATAAATACATCCATTATTATTGTGGACAAAGCCAGGAATAACAAAAGCATAGACCCAGATTAACTACATCAAAGGAAATTGCTAATCTTGTCTGTTTAAATCATCCCAAACAACCATAATGGTGGTTGCTTCCAACTTAAACATGTTAAAAGTACCTTGTGTACATTTTCTGTAATCTTTTTATTCCTTCTTTCATTTCTTTTTTTTAAAGATTTTTAAAATTTATTTGAAAGAGATGGGGGCAGACAGAGAGGGAGAGGGAGAAGCAGACTCCCCACTGAGCAGAGAGCAGATGCTGAGCTTGATTCCAGGACCCTAAGGTTGTGACTCGAGTACAGGCAGACACTTAACCAGCTGAGCCACCCAAGTGCCCCTCCTTCTTTCATTTCTACTGTCTCAAGGAATATCTTCCTCCTAGAGCCTTTACCTCAATGATCAACAGTGAATCTCTTACCTCCTATACACATTTCCACTTCTATTTCCTGTATTTCTGTGTATTAATCCAAGGATAAGCAATGTATATTATTTATGGGCAAGTACAACGTGTTCCATACTGTTTGTGTTCCAATACTTTCTACCGCACTTCTTAGTTCATTCAAGATGCTATGACAAAAATAACATATTCTGAGTAGCTTAAACAGCTGACATTTATTTCTTATAGTTCTAGAAGGCAAGTACAAGATCAGCAAATTTGATGCTTGGTGGAAGCATCATAGATGGCACCTTCTATTTGTGCTCTCATATGGTAGCAGGTGCTAGGGAATTCTCTGAGTTCTCTTATAAGGTCACTAATCCCATTCATGAGGGTTCTTCCCTCACTGACCTCAGTACATCCCAAAGGCTTGACCTCCAAATAACATTACTTTGGGGATTAGATGTTAGCATATGAATTTTGAGGGGACAGAGACATTTCCTGCAGAACACAGATAATCAATATCTGTGGGATTTAACTGAAGTAGCTGATAATATGAATTATTTCAATAGAGTTATGATTGATTATAAAAGTCCTGAACTAAAGCATAAAGATAAAAGTACTTTGTACTCTTCCTTCCTTTCCTCCCTCCCACCTACCTCTTCATCAGCCTGCCCATCCATCTCATATATATTCAACATTAATATGGAAAACTTTATTTAATTCTAAAATGGCAGTGATTATAAAATGCATCATCAGTTTAACCATAGCTTAGAGGAGACGGATAGAGAAAAACAATATAAAATAAACATGTTTCTTACAAAACGAACCAATAGTAAAACCAACAAATGAACATTTATCTACACAATTACAAACAATAGTCTTTTTTAAGTATGACCATCAAAATTTAGTCTAAACCTTCTTTGCATTGAGCCCAAAGAATTTTATGCATGAATCACTTTTAGCCCCCAACTGGCGTGCACAATATCAGTGACAACATTCTGCTTCCCTTAACCTCTGCTTGTCATCCAGACCATTTTGTCATATTTCAGACTGATATAATAATTTTGAACCAAATAAAAATACCCACATTTGGATAAACTTGGCATTTTGAAATTTCTGTAACTTGGATTATATATTATGGGAAGTGAATAGCTCCGTTTCCAAGTCAGCCAGAGGCTTTTGACAGATAGATGTTATGTTCCTGAGTGCTAGTCCTTCATGATGCATAAATTGGTCACAATAACCTCTCATAGGGTTGAAAATACCATTATCTATTCTCAGAAATTTGACAGTTTCTACTAACTATAATTGCAATGCCTGCTGTATGATAGACAATCTTTGACATACAAAATAACTTTTTATTTCAATGGAACTTCGTAGTACTGTATAATCTTTTTGAAGACATTTTAAATGACAATTAGGGATCCAAATTTAAGTCAGAATTTAACTCTGTGTAATGCTAACAGTCAAAGTAAGCCAACTCAGGTAACAACAGTATGAATGTAGATAACTGGTATATGCAAAGGCAAAGACAAGAATGTCACCACACTCTTCTGCCTAATGGCTGCTTTTTTTTTCTTTCTCACGAAATATTATAAAGCATAGTCCAATATTAGATATTTTAAAGTATGAATAATGGTATCTTTAAATAAAGATATGTGTATTATATGCATACTTAAGTGTGCACACATAGCATATATGTGACTGTATAGTCTATATAATTTAAGCTGCATATAGCATATAGTTAAACCAATCAAATGGGTTTGTTCATGGCTATATATCATTAATATTACTGCCAACTGTGAGCATGGGATTGTTCTCTGAAAAGTAGCACAATTGTCAGTAATAGTATTCTGAATAAGAATAATTGATTTTGTTTCCTAAAAAAAATGTTTATCTATTGCTCTTCTGATAAAACCCCTGATGGGGTGTTTTGGAGATGAACAGCACTTTTGCACATGCCCTTGTTAAAGGAAAAAAATATGCTGACACTTGTTAAAACAATAAGGATGACTTCATTAAGCACTGTTGCAGTAGGTATAGAGACTACTGCAATGGCATCTTTCAGGAGTGTAGAGAGATTGAATTCCCCTCTGAATACAACAAGGAAAAGCAGAGATTTGCAGCTAAAAAACAGGCTGAGGAGGTTGGTAGATGGAAAATTAATAAGAGGCAACATCAAAGATAAAGGGAATTTCTGGCTAAACTGACCTGACCTTCCTGAAGGTAGGCCAGAGTGATCAGACATTACCTGGAACATGAGGAACCCGACCCAATATCAGAGTGATCAGATATTGAGGCACATAGAGGGTGCAGTTGACTAAGCATTCCACTCCTGGTTTCACTCAGGTCCTGATCTCAGTATCATGAGATCAAGACCTGCATCATGCTTATGCTCAGTGTAGAGTGTGGTTAAGATTCTCCCTCTCCCTCTGACCTTCCCCCATACTCTCTCTCTCTCACTCCCTCTCTCTCTCTCAAATAAATAAATACATCTTTAAAAAAAAGAATAATAAAATATTGAAGATAAGGGGTTCTAAAGTGACTGAACAGTATTCTTGCTAAAATTGACTAATGCAGCGATGGACACAGAGACAAAGTCCAAAAGTCAACATCTAGTGAAGAGGATTCAGAAGAGCCTGATTAAGTCTAGTCAAGGACAGATTCAGCCTACAATTAGGTAAAAAGAAAGATTGTCAAATTACATTGACTAGTAATGCAAGACAAGTTTACAGTTTTGTAGTCAAACTGCACAGAGGTGAGGGAGTGTAGAAATTGGGAAGAAAAGCAAGGTTAAATGGAAAGAATAAATCAAGGTGATGAGATGTTGATGCTCATGGAGAGGATAGTAAGAGTTGGAGAAGTTTGCATTCCCCACTGTAGAAATAGAGCTTCAAGGAATTTTAATTTTCTTTTTCTTGATGTACAACATATACATCAAATGCATACTTCTTAAGTGTACAGTTTGATTCATGTACTCAGGTATATATTGGGTGTGTATATATGTGTGTGTACTCGTATAACCAGTGCCCAGATCAGGATGTAGAACATTTCCAGTGACTAAAAGGCTCTCTTTTGCCATTTTACAATTTGTAAACCATTAGAGGTACCCAATACTATGATCTCTATCCCTAAAGATGAATTTTGCAAGGCATCTTACTTATTTTTAAGTAATATTCTTTTAAATATAATGGTACAAGTTGACATGAGCAAGATGGAGCATTTCAGGACATCTATACTGTTGTCATCTGAGAAATACTATAATAGCTATGTACGTATGGAACATTTGTTCTTAACTCATCATTTCCCCAGATACTTTAGTTAATAACTCGTAGATAGGTATAGATACAGACATATGACATAGGTATGGCTATAGTTGAAGAAATTGAAAAACAGATATACCATATAAAAGGCCCAAGGACACACAAGTGTTAAGTGGTAGACTCGGAATTCAAATCCAGGCAATTGGAATTGTACCAGAGAGTTTAACCAATGTAATATAGTCTACTAAAAACATTGTACTAGTTGTTTATAGACCAAGATTTCAGCCATGGCTTTTAGTATTCATAGAAGGACATTACAAGCCAAGGGCAATCTTTACATCTCTGTCTTTGGTGGAAAAGTCAGGATTTGTGTATAGCTCCCACTGAAGCTCATGAGTTTGAGCTCCCATAGAAGCTCATGAGTTTTCTACAGAGGATGTGAAACTACTTCGTGAGGGTTTCTTACACAAGATAGGATTTTCTATCACTACAGAATAGTTTATCACTATGACGTTTCACCAGCTGGTTCACTTATATGGAGTTTTGCTACACAATACCCACGGAAAATCCAATCAAGAAAAGTATTCACTCACTGCGTGTACTACAACAGTATTCATGACGCTATCCCAGCTCCAGAGGTGATTGTCTAGAACCTATAAGGATGATCATTGACAAACTTACCCTTGTCATTTTTTACTTGGCTATTTGAAGACCAAATGGAGTGGACTTTTGTATCTGGTAGACTTTTGTATCTGAAAGTGATTTATTAATTTTTTATTATAGTTGACTCACAGTGTTACATTAGCTTAAAGTGTACAACATAATGATTTGAACAGTCTGTACATTATACTATGTTCACTACAAGTTTAACTACCATCTGTCACCATATAACACTAGTACAATATCATTGACAATATTTCCTATGAAAAGCTGTACTTTTCATCCCCATGATTCATTCATTCTATAACTGGAAGCCTATAATGCCCCACTCCCCTTTGCGCATTTTGCCCATCCCCAAATCTCCTCTTTTCTACTAGCCATTGGTTTGTTCTGTTTGTGGGTCTATTTCTGCTTTTTGTTTATTTGTGTTTTCTTTAGGTTCCACATATAACAGAAATCATATGGTATTTGTCTTTCTCTGACTTATTTCACTGATCCAGTATCTTCTAGGTTTATCTTTGTTGGCCCAAATGGCAAGATCTCTTATTTTTATGGCTAAGTGATATCCTGTGTGTGTGTGTGTGTGTGTGTGTGACATCTTTCTTATCCATTCATCCATTAATGAACACTTGGGTTGCTTCCATATCTTGGCTCTTATAAATAATGCTGCAATAAAGATAGACATGCATGAATCTTTTAGAAATAGTGTTTTCATTTTCTTTGGGTAACTACCTAGTGTAATTACTGTATAGTGTGATATTTCTATTTTTAATTTTTTGCAGAACCGCCATATTGTTTCCCACAGTAGGCTGCACCAATTTACATTCCTACCAACATTTCACAAGAATTACTTTTTCTCCATATCCCCATTAACACTTGTTATATACTGTCTTTTTGTTTCTAGTCATTCTGACGGGTATGAGTTGACATTTCATTGTAGTTTTGATGAAAGTGATACTATTATGCAAGGTTGTGTTCAAGAAGCTACATCGGTGCCATTCAGGGTTGTGCTGCCTTCCACCTGGGGCTGGCTTCTTATGAGTTGTCCCAGTCTGACAATTCAAGTAATTATTGTCACCATTCTTCCTGTCCTTATACTTCTATTATCCCAAACTCTGCTCTTTAGGAGCAGGAAACTCCTTACCACTTCTAAAAACAGTTGATAAATTCTTTGTATTGTAATCCATCTCCTACTGATTATTGTATAGAAACAGATACAGGATATAAACTTGGGAAAGTGCTAAAGGTAATGATTTCTTACAAAGTTTCCCCTCACCATTGTTTCTTTCTCACTTGTGGGTTAGCCCTCATTCTCACTAATAGCCAAAGCCTAATGAAATATAATTTCAGCCTTCTGTAGTTCAGTATGATTCTGTCCTCCAATAAGGTCATTTTCCCATACTGCAGGTTTAAAAACAAGTGTGATAGAATAGAAATGAGTGGGAACATGAATCTAATGTCTTACACAATCTTCCCAAACAAGAGCACAAGCATATGGAAACTTCCAGGCTCATTCAGAAAAGTCTTGGCCCTTTTTTCAGTTCAGAGAGCTTGATGTGAATAACCACCACAGTAGTGGGTAGACAGAACACTGAACCAGGAGTCAGGAGGCCAGTGATATAGTTTAAGCTTTGTTCTCTAAAAATTGTCTTTGACTTACTACCCCACTATATGCCATGTTCTAGAACATAACTATGTGTCCCACATTATACATAGGAAAATTGAGGTACAGAAAGAGTACCCAAAGTACTTGTCTTGGATCATGCCACTGGTAAATTCCTACCCAGTTTTAAATTCAAAAGGCTCTTATATTTTCTTACACATCCCATACTTTTCTCAGTATACCATGCAGTCCCACTTCATTTAGTCCTTAATTTGGCAAAATATTCATTAAGTACCTACTATGCACCAGGAGCTATGCTAGGTTCCGGGTGTAAAATAATGGAAAGTGTAGACATGGTCGTTGACCTCAAGTCAAGAGGAAAGATAGACAGTAGCTAAATAATTATCTGTACAAGTTACTCACCAGTGGGCAAGAGAGGTCCATTGAGCTATGGAAACATGTGATAGAGGAATATGAGCCAGACTGATAAGGTCAGAAAAGGCTTTCTTGGAGAAGTAACAACTGGACAGACAGTTGAAGGATTAATAGGCAAAGCGTGAAGGGAGGCAGGAAAACAGTCTGGGCAAGGAATAGCACGTGCAAAGAAAGAACTTGTGACAAGAAGAAGCACTGATGTTAGAGGACTCCGAAGGCCAAGTGCCAGTTAATGGAGGTCAAAAATACACATGGAGCAAAATAAGGTTTGAGAGGTCAGTAGGATCAGCATAAGTGGGGCTTCATAGGCCCCTGTAAAAAGTTTCAGTCTCTCCCCAAAATGCAGCAGAAAATCATTTAAATGTGTATCCCATTTAATGTGGTCAACTCTGTTTCAAAAAGATCAAGGAATAGCTAAGAAAAATGTGAAGGAAAACAAAACTTAAGGATTTACACAGCTAGGTATGAGGGCTTACTACAAAGCTAAAGTAATTGAAAGTATGATATTATTTCAAAGATAGACAAAATAGATCAATAAAACAGAATAGAAAGCTCAGAATCAGATCTACACATTCAAAATCACTTAATTTATAATGAAAATGATATTGTAGTACAGTGGGGGTAAGGATTATCTTTTAAATAGTGCTGTTTGGTATACACACACACACACACTTGCAAAAATGAAACATAACCTCCTACCTCTCCCCACACAAATTGTAACCCTAGGTGGACTGTAGATCAAAATGTGAGTGATAAACCAATAACAGAAAAGAAGTTAGGAAACACATACACACGCATATGCACAGACACACAGGAGAATATCTTCATAAACTTAAGTAGCTGGAACATTTTTGAAAAGGACATAAAAACATACTAACTATAAAAAAAGGTGCCAGTAACTTAGTTTTTTGATTAAGAACTTTGAGTCTTAAGAGAGTGAAAAAGCAATCCAGGATGTGAAGAGTTATCTGCTATCCATAAAAAAGGACTTGTATTCAATATATAATGACTATTCTTATACATCCCTAAGAAAAATATAAACAATTCAATCCTTCAGTTACTTCAGAAAAGATGCTAACATTATTAGTTATTAGAGAATACAAGTTAAAGCCAGAATGCTTCAGAAAAGATGCTAACATTATTAGTCATTAGAGAATACAAGTTAAAGCCAGAATGCACTATCATTGGTAATTAGTAGAATGGTTAAAATGAATAAGACAAATAATGTGAAATGTTGACAAAGATATAGAACAACTTCAAATGTCATGCAGTGCTGATGGGAGTGTGTGTTGCTATAACCACTTTTTAAACTTTGTAAAACTATTTGTAAGCATCTACTGAAGCTATACATATGCAGACCTTATGATTCAGTAATTCCACTTCTTGGTATGTGCCCAATAGGAATACATACATATGTTCATCAAAAGATAAGTACAAAGATGTTTCTGGTAGCACTATTTTTAGTTGCCTCAAACTAGAAAGTACCATGTGGTAAGTTGAATTTGGGGCCCTAAGTATTTACCTCTTCCTGTGTCTACATCCTTTGTGATCTGACTTAGCAGTTTTGACCAATTCTGTGGACACAGTGCACTCCTCTGTTCCTTGACATTGAATTCTTCCATGTGGTGTGCTTTGGCCAGTGGTGTATTAGCAGATATGAATTTCTCAGAGACTGGAATGCTTCTCTGTGATTGGACCTGTTCTCTCATACCTCTGCCATTGCTGTGGCAAGAAAATGTTCCAGAAGCTCATTAGTCAAAAAAGGATGAGAGACACAGGGGAATAATAATGCAGCTACTCACAAATACGTGGCTCAAGGCAGAATGACCCATCTGAGTTAACAGTGGCACTGATGTGCTCCTCCCTGAGGCCCTGAGGTATCATTTTCATTAGTTTCCTTAAGTCAAGCACCCCATAACTTCCCCACAGTTTCAACTCAGCTCTAGGCTTGAAGAAAATACTACCAAGAGGAGAGAAATATTGAATGCCTGAAAAATACGTATCAAATCATTTCCTGAGCAGCCACATGACCCCAAGTCAGTCCTACTTCCAAAGTTCCCATGGGATTAAGTCCAGGATATCGTAAAGAAAAGATCACGGGTTTGGAATCAGACAATTATATGGAATAGTCTCCCAAGCATCACTTATTAGCTGGCTGTGAGCAGATCTTATCATTATTTTAAACCTCAGTTTCTCTACATTTAAAATGAACACAATGCCCCCTAAGTTGAAAGATCTTAATTTACACACATTCTCTAGGCATTCCTTGACTTTACCCAAGTCATGATTACAATGTCTTCTACTTTTACATCCTTAATCTATTTCCTTATAACAACTCTGGGTGACAGACATTATTTTCTTCATTGTATGAAGGAAGAAACTCAGAACAAAGTGTTCAGACTTTATTTGTAAAAGATTTGGCGTTGCAGTATGGTTAGAAGTAGGGAACCAACTGGAAGATCACTGTAATTGTCCAACTAGGAGGAAATTATGATGTCAGCTAAAGGTAGAAGGAGGTAAACAGATTCTAGGATATTTCAAATATAAAATTGGCTGAATTTGGTGACTTACTGGATGTTAGAATAGTATGAAACATAAAGGAGGAGATTGTGACTTAATCCCCTCGGTGTTTGGAGGTAGTATTCACTGAATTTGGGCCCCCAAGGAGGAAACCAAGTTTAAGGGATAATAACAAGTTTGTTTGGGGACATATTGAGGGGGATGTAATTGTGGTGTGTCCAGATGGAGATGTTTGAAAGGCAGTTGGATATGATCTCAATCTCAAGAGAGACATCTAAATTAGACTCATAGAGCTGGAATTATCCTTATTTAGGATAACTAAAAAGCCAGTTCAGAAAATACACCAAGTCGTATGTGCTTCAGTAAAGCATTTGACCCTTCTGAATGCCAATTTCTTCATCTTTTAAATAAGAAAAATAATGTGACTTACACTGTCGAATGAATTCTGATAAAAGTTCAGTAATATAACGTGTAAATAATTTGTAAGTTTTAGAGTGCTACTTAAATGAAAAAATTTTTAGTCACATTGTCATTAGCAGCTGGTTGGAACAAACCTTCCACAGCTGCTCAAGTCTCTGTATCCTACTAAGAATTGCTGGGAGGTTTTTTTTTTTTTAATATTAATATTTGGAGTTATTCTAGTATTTTTAACAGCCAGATTAGGACAAAGTAGATAAAAGGTAAAGATAACTAATACGTGGCTTGGTGGGTTAAGCCGCTGCCTTGGGCTCAGGTCATGATCTCAGGGCCCTGGGATCGAGTCCCACTTCGGGCTCTCTGCTCAGCGGGGAGCCTGCTTCCCTCTCTCTCTCTCTCTCTCTTTCTCTCTGTCTGCCTCTCTGCCAACTTGTGATCTCTGTCAAATAAATAAATAAAATCTTTTTTTTTTAAAAAAAGATAACTAATGAGTTACTTTGTACTATTTTCTAAATAAAAACTAACATTGCAGGCACACCTAGGCAGATTTACTTAAAAAAAAAAAAAGATTACAGTTTCATGTTGATGTGATGAGAGAACTGGCATTTGCCAGGATTGGTGATTGAAAAGAAAATATTCTCTTTCTTGGACATCTTCATTGTGATACTATACTTCTGGTAACTAAGAGAACTGATTTGCTGTTGGTATTAGTAGTCAAAACTATTAAATGTTGGAAGATATCTGCCAAAACTAAAGCTTGTCACTATAGAATGCCTAGTCTGAAGCCCTTCTTTTAAACACTAATCAGAGAGCAGGATCAGTTGTCTATCATGGCCCCTCCTATCTTGTAACAATAAATAGACATCTCCAACATAAAAAAAGATATTTTGGGGTTGTCTATAACCATGGGCATGTGTTTAAATCATTCAGATGTGTGTATCAAGTCATTATGACATATTTTTTTTTAAAAAAAGGAGTAACTAGACATACATCTGTCTTACCTGGCCTATAATGATTATCCATTATTTCAGAATATTATTCCTATAGGTCCCAAACCTTATTTTAACCTTAAGATAAAGGTTCTGTCTCCATAACTTGGCTCTGTTTGTGCAGCTTGGATGGTAATTCACTCATATATGTACAGAGTCAAAGGGCTTAGAAAGTCAATCTCTTTCCTGAATTTAATTCAATTCTACCTGCATGCATTAATTCCCTTTTTGCACCAGATCCTAAACTACTAAAAAAGCTATTGTCATAAAAATCTTAACTAACAGGGATGATTGATAGGCAGAAATGGAAAAGTGCAAAGGATGCTTGGGGATCAGTGGCTGTGCAGAAGCTTCCAATGGAGAGTCCTGAGGAATCACTGGACAGGCAGGTGGGGAAAAGACTGGAGAGTGTCAGAGAATGTGAGAAAGGCCTGGACTGAGATGCTGGGTTAACCCTTACAAGCTGCATAATCTTGACCATAGTTATTTTCTCCTTGTAAGCTCAAACTTCCTAATTTATAAAACATCCATCATCAATAGTGCCTTTACCACCATCATTCTCATTGCTGTTACCCATGTGGTTATTGCCATCATTATCAGAGGATTTTTGCAATGTCATTGAGAGGATACGTGTAATAGATAAGCCTGACGCCTACAACACAGAAGGCTGGCTGGCTCCTTTTCCTTCATCTTAAATGCCAGAATGAGATTTTTATGTGTAACATGTTTGCGGGTCTCTGTGCATGCTTTGAAAGTTGCTTCCTACTTGTCGGACAAGAGGGAAAGAGAAGTATGAAGAACTAGGGATAAACTCTAAGACTTGTCCATCTCCAAATTTGTTTTAGACACTCCATATAAAGATCAAAGCTCCACATAAGAAATTAGGAAATCGGGCCAGCCTTTTAAGACCTGAAAGTAGCAAAGCGTGGCAGCAATCTTGAACCATGTGCTGGGGATCTTGGGGTGTTCTTCAGGGTGGAGAGGGCTATTTGAATATTTCTGTTGTTGTTATTGTTTTACTTTTTCATTTATTTGGAAAAGAAATGAAAAATGTGTTAAAGAAATAAAATAACAACATAATATTTGGGTTATCTTGTGTAAGACCTGGTGATCAGATTGAAAGCTGCTCCTGGCTTCAGGCACCTTCAATAGCGAGCTGTCTTTCCTGATCTGTCAGTAAGTGTCACCGGAGCTGGTTTCATCTGAAGTAGGAACATATCTGAGTTCCGCCTGCCATGGATTGAAATCACCTTTATTATCTGAGCTGTCTATCTGGTGAGTGTGCTGTGTATTTGTGTTTGTGTTTTCCTTTCCATCTCCCCCAGTCCATTTCCAATACTGAAGGTGATGTAGGAACTGATAATGGAATGACCTTGAGGCCAAAAAATGCGGAGTGAGTAACGTTCAATAAAATGGACTATGACAGGTATTTCATAAAAGAGGTTTGCGAACAGATGACTTTTTACAAAGAAAATAAACTAACATTGCTTTGTTGTTCAGGTGCCAAAGTGATTTGCTTTTCTCTGCTCTAGCAGATTCTGATTGACTTTTTTCTCCTGTGAAAGATGAAGAAAAAGAGAGAAAAAGACTGCTCTATATGATCTATTCAATAAGAGGGCAGACCATTAATAGTTTTTTCCAATTTTGCTACTTCTATTAATGCTAATAGAAGAGAACTTCAATTTACTTAAACCTCAGAAATAATAGCCATCATGATTCTCCTAATATTTATTGAGCACTTACTATGTGCCAGTTGCATTAGTAATCACTCCATAGACATTATCTAATTAGCACACTAACTCTGGAAAGAAATTAAGACAAATGGAGTATAAGTAATCAGCCCAACATTTAGGAATAAAATTGAAATTCAGACTCACATATCTCTGAAACCAAAAATCTGTGCTTTTAAATGCTTCTTTTTTTGAAAATTCCTCACTAATCTCTGCTGTAGGTACTTACTATGCTAGTATGTGGAATAAAAAAGGAAACAAGAGAGAGATCCTGAAAATAAATTGTTATGGGAAACTATAACAAATGTATATACAACAGAGTGGTACAGCGTGGAGTGAGAAGAGTGGGACCATAGCAAATAAGAGGACATTGGCCTGTGGAAAGAGAGGTATCAATATGCAAATTAAATCAACTGGTGTCATGAGGGAATGCAGATCCACAGTGTCTGTATTTTCTGATTTTATTCAAAAGTAGCTAAAAATCCAGATTTTTATGTGATTTTTCCAGTTGAGAAATAATTATCAGTCTGTCTGTCTGTTTACATATCTATCATAAAGTATTATACATGTGGAAATAAGTATGTCTATGAGACAGATTAAGCTGTTGGTCTTCTAGTAAATACATGTGAAATAGAGAAAATATTGTGTACCTGAAATTAGATTGGCCTGAATTTTATTTCCATATCACCACTTACTAGCATTAGGAAATTGGGATAACTCAGTCTCTGAGTGCCAGTTTCCTCATTTGCCAAATATAGAGAGTGTAATTAACTCTGTTAAGTTTATAGAGAAGATTAAATTAGATAAAATAGGTAAAGCTGATAATACAAGTTTAGCACACAATTGACAGTTTTTTTTTTCTCTTCCATCATCCAAACTAGAGAAATACAGATCCAAACAAGCAAAATATTATTTGGTTGGGAGTATGTAGAATGACTTACAGAGAAAGTCACATTTGAGATGAACCTCAAAAGAGTGAATTATCTGAATAGATAAAGATGGAAGGAAAGTAACACTTGTGGAGATAATACTATGAATAAAATCCAAGTGCTAAGATTATTTAGGAAGTGTACAACTCTAGTTTGCGTGGTATATAGTTTGATGTAATTTCTTGGCTGGAGATTAGACTTGGAGCACATACTGTGACCATGTTATAGAAGACTTTAAAAGTCAGAGTATGCAATATAATATTAATCATGAATGTAATTGAGAACCACTATTATGATGATGATGGTGTGATAATGAATTATTTATAGAGAAGTATGATCACATTGGCTTTAAGAAGATTAATTTTATAGCACCACAAATAGTGTTTGTTAGGGAAAGACCAGAAATGGAAGAGTAGTTGAGAGGTGCCTCAGCTGGTTTGAGATATAGCGAGTAAGCTACAGTTAGTGGAAATGGAGAAGTAACTCTAGATAAAAGTAATCCTGAGAAGTTAGTAGGAAAGATCCTAAGAGTCTTAAAGTTTCTCTTAAACCAACTCTCTTGGTTGTTGGAATTGCTGACTAGAGATGGGGGACAAGAAACCGAGAAGGATCAAATGTAACTTTAGACCTGGGAGGACACAGTATTGAAGGAACTTTGCACTCCAGTTGGACCCAAATCCTTATTCTGCTTCTTGCTGCCTGTATGACCTACAAAAAGTTCCTCTACACTTTGAGTGCCAGTTTCTTCTTGTGTCAAGTAAAAAGAGTCATGCATAGCTCCAGTGATGTTTTGAGAAAAAAAGTGGAACATTTAAGTCGGATAGCCCTTACATACAAGCAGCTTCTCAATAAATGCAAATACACTATTTCTTTCTTCACATTTTCTTTTCCTACTACCATTGTCTCCATAGGAGATGATCAAACTTTCCATCACCCAGTTGCTCATTGGTTCCTTTCCAAATCAATAGAGGGCAGCAAGGAGCTGAGACTGGACTTGACTAGCTCATTCCCTCAAGGAATTTCTCAAGAAGCCTTGCTTTTTGGCATGGCTGAGTCCGTGTTCCATTAAAAGCACCTAGAACTTTACATATACTTAATAAATAATAAATTGAATCTTAAAAATAAATTGAATTTTAGTTGCATATTTTCTGGGGTCTTTGGACAATGTTTCAGAGAAGTACATCAAAGTTTAAGAAACCAGGAACCCTAAAAATTAGATATCAGAAGATTGCTGTAATTTGTATACCACCCAAACAGAAAATGAGTATTATTTAAAAACTTTGTCCTTTGAGGTCTTACACTCCGAGCATAAGAGTCCTGATTCTAAATTAGTCTTCCAATAGAACTGGTTGAAGTGCTTTCTTATGAAATCAAGAAAGATTATAAAATCCTATTTATGTAAAAATTATGTAGAGTCTCCAAAGGCCTAGTAATAATGTCAGAATAATGTCACCAGGTGACTCGATGCAAATTCAGTACATGCACACACATGAAATGAAAAAAACAGCAACCACCCAACCCTCTGATTTGTATCTTCACTCTACTCCCTACTCATGGAGTTGGTGAATTTCACAGCCCAGAGTATCTAAGGGAAAGGGTTACTGTGTTGTTCCAACTCAGAAGCTCTTTTATGGCGCTGGCTCTAAAGTCTTTGATCATTTTCTGTATCCTACAGTGCCTTTCATTGGACTCCCTTTAACTGTGTTGATAAGCTAATTTACAAAAAATTCTTAATTTCTTTATCTACAATTACTCAAGCTTCAGACGTAAAATATAAATCCTTGGTGATTGCATTTCCACAGTGCTAGCTCCTGCTGTGGCTTACTTGTTTTTCTGTTTGTGCAGGGCTGGGACTCAAGAAAGATCCTTCCCTAGTATGTACTCCACATGCATGCTTGTTGCCTTTTCCGGGAATAAACTTGTCTCTTTGCAGTAGTTTGGTTATTGAGAAAGAGATTGGCATGAAAAAGATGAGTTCCGTGCTCACTACTACCTATAAAAGGCTTTCACATGGTGAATAAATGAATAACTCACAAACTAGTTCAATCAGACATTCTCCCCAAATACCCACTCAAGAATCTATTTCATGCCCAGTTAGGCATGAGTTTTATTCTGATTCTGTATAGACTTCGGAACCCTTTCCAGCTTAAAGGAGGCAATCAAACACAAAGTAACCTTGTGGTACATTTGTAATTATTGGAGTATCTGTCATCGGTTCAGGCATATGGCTGCTGCCTTTCATCCATTCTGCTTTCCAGTGGGGCCAGACATGAAGGGAGAAGTCCCATGAAAAGGTTTACATCTGATCAGACTCGTCTCTTGGGGTGGTGCTGCCCTTCACATCTGTTCCTCTGGCCTGAGTCATTGGCAGTGACTGAAGGATGGAAAATCCACTCATCTGCCTTGGCAGCCAAGAGGACAGGGTGAGAGCAGCCTTCCAACCAGAGTATGCCGCCAGCTGGCAGAAGGCTTCACTTCTCCTCTTCAGGATACCAAGTCATACCTGGTAGGTGAACAGTTCTCAGAGTACTGCTAAAACTAACAGCATTTTTTTCTTCTTTTAAAATATCTTGGACAGTGTAGTAGAGGCATTACTTGGATTAAATGTCTCAGATACACTTGTGATTGTGTTATTTATATTTTTAAAAATTAATAGCTAAAATTATTAAGTGCTTACCATGCAGTGCACTGGTGCGGAGCACTTCAGTTACTGTATCCTGTTTAATCCTCCTAATAATGAGGGAGCTATAATTAACATACCCATTATTTGGAAAATAGACTTAAAGGGGTGAAATGAGTTGCCTTTGTGTTTACTCTTAGATGATGTGTAAATTTCTAAATCGTTGTAGCATTCTGGTAGATGCTGAAAAACTATGGACTTTTATAAGAACCCTATACAATCCTCAAGGCAGATGCTGATATTTACCCATTACACTGAGGAGGAGACTTAGATTATAGATATGCGAGTGACTTGCCCCAGATTTCACTGCTAGGAAGTCTTAGAGCTGAATTCACACGTGCATTTTTCACCTGGTATAGCCAGTGGAACTTTCAAAGCTTTTCTAAGGTAAAAGGTAAAGTGAAGATTCATGACTAGGCTGCATATGTTAGAAGGAACATGGATTAATTTTGAGTTAGCCACATTTACCTCTCTGAACCAGGGTTTCTTCCTCTTAAGAAACAGATAAATAAAACAGGGATAAAAATATTTGTAAAGTCCTGATGGGGATTGGCAGTGGTTTATCAAAGTTTTTATCCCTATTTCTGGTATATAATAGACACTCAAAAAATAGGAGCTTCTTCCATGTTTAATTTAAGTGAAAAGGAAGTTAGAAATAATATGAATGCACCTTTAGTGACGGAGCCTTCATTCATTCATTTGCTCATTGACGATAAGTACAGTGGTAGTGGGATCTTACCATAGGTCCCTTCCTATTTCTCCCAGAATTCACATTTATTTTGTGGACTAATGAGGCAAGATCTTGAAAATACTTCCCTCTCTCACTGAAAGAGAATTGCAAGACAGGTTCTCAGACAAACATGTTTTAACAAGTAGGGTCTATTACTCAATGTATCACTCAAGATTAAGTATAGAAGACAGATGTTGCACTGGATATTTTAAGTGAGAATGGATTTTTTTTAAATAGAGAATCAGAGGTTTACAAATTCATTACATAGTTTAAAGGAAAAAATCTAACCTGGGACTCCAAGAAAGATCCCAAGTAATACACCTAACTCAGATGGAGGCTACCACCTCTGGGCTACCTCTAGAGTTCTCCCACACTTCAAACTTGCCATCACTGCCATCTCCACAGCAGACACCCACAGGATGGAGAAAGTAAACCTGTATCTACCCACCAAGGAAGGAGAAGTCGGGTCAAGGACGTCTCCCATCATGGCTGCCATTGCTTTCCCAGCCACCCAGAGAGCTGAGCATGAGATTGCTGCTGCAGAGAAACTTCATGGTCCCAGTGTACACTTCCAGAGACAGCCATAAGAGAAGGAAAAATGCCTCCTGTCTCAATTCTGTCTTCAGATTTCAGGCAAATACATCCAGTACAACTTTACAACCAGAATGCTACAAATTAAGAAATATAACAAATGTAGTTTGGGGCTTAGTTTTTAAAGTTTTAAGAGGGGCATCTGGCTGGCTTAGTCGGTAGAAGATGCAACTCTCGATCTCAGGGGTATGAGTTCAAGCCTCATGTTGGGCATGGAGCCTACTTTAAAAAATTAATTAATTAGAGATAATTAATTAAATTTTAAAGAAGTAATAAACTTCTTCTGAGAGAAAGAATTTGGGATGGAGGTTGAGTGAACATCCACATCCTCAATGCCTTACTGTAGGTGAATGGCCCTTTTCCGGACCAGAGCCAGGTTTATAATATTCATATGGAGGAATCACCACATGATATTATGAAAGTGATATCATTTAACTGACCATAGGTTACTCATTTCTAATGAGGAATTAGAATCCAGAGTTGTTTTTTTTATTTTATAATTTTTTTAATTTCATTTCTTTTCAGCGTAACAGAATTCATAGTTTTACACCACACCCAGTGCTCCATGCAATGCGTGCCCTCCATAATACTCACCACCTGGCTCCCTCAACTAGAATTCAGAGTTTTTATTGTGAAAGTGATGTGGGATTATATATAAATTACCAAACACAGAGCTTGGCATATCATATTTCCTCGCTAGATGGTAACTTTATATACAATATAATATATATACAGAACTTAACACAGTATGTTATATATAGTTAAGTGCTCAGTAAAAATATGTGTTGAAATTATGGATTGAATTATTTTGGGGAAAATTATGTTTCAGGATTTCCCCCTCCCCCAAAATATGTTTCAGGATTTATTCTAAATACTTTATTTACTTTATTTCATTTAATCTTCTCTGCGTTAGGTCCTATTTTCATTTGGTTTAAGCAAGTTAAGTACTCTTATATGAAGATAACAGAAGTCACAGCAATTTCCTGAATACTCGATACTCCTTATAGCATTTTGGGGTAACTCACATCATAAATAAACATGATTGCAAACAAAGAACATTCAAATTGAATGCTGGCTGCTATTGGGACATCCATCCATAAAGAGAAAAATACTCTACCTTTGTTAAACTAAGGTGTTCAGGGCATGAGGTTCAGACATGCTTGATCTACCTGAGGGTTCACTTTGAGCCTATCAAATAATTTAAGTAACTTGGAGAGAAAGTGGGAAGTTATCAACTAGACAGTAGATTTGAACAACAACAAAAATTTCCAACATGTCTATTGGGAACTTCCAGAAGCCAGCCCACCTGCCTACACTTTGTTGAATTTGTAAATTGAGACAGCTTGTAAATTGGAACTTATAAATTGGGAAGCAATTTCTAGCTTCATTTACTAAGTCTTAGAAGTTTGCTAGGTTAGGGTTAATGGGAAAAACTTCATCTGTATGCTTTCTGGGAGTCAAAGAAGCTGACCTGTAACGTATCTTTTTAACACAGGAATATGCAACTAAATTTGTAAGTCTGACTGAAGAGCCCATGACTCCATACCAGGTACCGAGTTAATACCCTGCCACAACTTTGTCCAATGTAGTGGATTGCTTTGCTCTGTGGTTCAGCATGGCATAGGAAACAGTGAGAGAGTAATGGCTTTGGTTTTATATGGATCTGAATTATTTCTTATCTTCCCCACTTCTTTGTGATCTAACATCTCACATCCTCGATGTTCTCCTATGCAAAATGGCAATAGTTATCTCCTAGATATTAAAAGGATTAGCATTTTTAATGTTCATAAAATGAGTGGTATGGTAATGAGCATGTAGATAACAATACTGCTGTTGTTATTTTTGTCAATAAGATGAGGCAGTAAGTTTATTGAAATTATTTTTGCCTGTTTCAGTTAGGATTATATTCAATATTTAGTTAAATTTTCGGGCAAATGGTAGAAAATTCTCCTTTTGAGAAACTCTGAGTACATTTTTTTTTTAGAATGTTTAGCTTGGCAATGCTGGAAAAAGAATGCTCAAATCCATTGGAATGCACTATTCAGAGTATAGTAGCTAAATGAAAAGTTTATTTTCCTTTTCCAGAGTAGTATTTATCTGGAAACAGTTTGCTATTTCACATTGGCAAAATATCCTACTTTGGTGACATTTTAAAAGAGTGGGTGGTCCTATTTGGAATGCATCACCTCCTAATTAAGTCCCTCACCTCCACTCCAAACTGTCAAGTCAGAATTTAATGCGTTCTTTCAGCTCTCTGAAAGATGCAGGAAGGTGAACAAAGGGAACATATTCTGAAGGGGGTAAGGTAGGATTTAGAACTGAAAGACTTTGGGCTGGAGAATAACCTTGGTAGTTCTTGAACCCCTTTAAGCCAGTTTCTTTGCCTATGATAGGGTGATAAAATAAAAGCTGGTTTTTAGATTTTCTGTGAGAATTAAAAGTAAGCCAGTGTCTCTCGCAGTGATGCAGGTGGTTGTGAAGCGCAGCTCTGGAGTCCAACAGCTAGTGTTCGACTCTCTGCTTCAGCACTGACCAGCTGATGCCTCTTGAGCAAGCTACCTAACTTCTCTGTAGTCAGTTTCCTCATATGAAAGAATTAAAGGCTTGGGGGGTGGGGGGACAAGTTTTATGATCCATGAGATATTAAAAGATTGTTAAGGGGTTCAAATGAGATAATACACATTAGGTATTTAAAACACTTCCAGTAAGTAGGCAATAAATATGTAGTATGGCTGTAATTGTTTTGATAAACCATGTTGTCTTCATTATGACCCCCCTCATATTGTACTAAATGATGACTTGCTTCCATGTCTGGCATACTAGCTAGATAACAAGTTCCTTGAGGACAGATGCCATATGCCTTTCATATTCATTCATATTCATTTCATATTCATATTTCATATGGATTCATATTCATCTTTGTCATGATGATATCCAGCATGGTATCTTGCACAAAGTAGGGGCTTAGAAATACTTGACAAATAAATAAATATTTTTGGATCATTTTACGAAGGATTCAGAGTGAGTGAAATGACACATTCACTGCACTTTAACCTTTGTTGTTGATGCTCTGTAATACCTCCATCTCTGTGTTACAAGCTGTGAGACACAGAAAGATTGAATCTAACTGTGTACCTGCCTTGAAAATGCTTATATTCTTTAATTGGAAGCTATCAAGGAAAGAGATCACTAAAATGTGTAAAAGCTCAATGTTAAGAAACTTTTCATATTTACAGTTGCTGTTTAGGAGCTCATATGTGTGAGTTCAAGTAACATATGTATCTCTTCTTCCATATAAAAGTAAACCAGGAAGGGAATAAAAAGCATGGCTTCTCATCTCTAATAGTCATATATTCGGTGTATAACCTTTGGTAAAATAATCAGCTTCCCTTGGATTAAATTATTTATATGTAAAACAATCAGCAATTTTATATCTTTAGTCTTTGTAAATGTCATTCATTTCAAATGCCTTCACTTTCCCAATGTGCTTTATTATAATGCATATTCAAGAAATAAATATTAGGTTCTATCTTGACATTTTTTGCTTAAAACCCTCCAATTGTTTTTCTTATGCACTAAGAATAAAATCCAAGTTCATATCTTAGCCTACAAATCGGTGCACGATCTCACCCTGATGCTACCACCCTCCCCTCTGTTCAGTGTTCCGCAGCTGTACCAGTATGCCTGTTGTTCTTTCCAACCTCACCAACTCTGCCTAACCTGTTCTGCTTGAATGATTGTATCCCCAGATCTCCACATGACTCCCTTTTTCCTTTTTTGAGATCTTTGCTCAGATGACACCTCCTTAAAATTCTCTTCCTTGACCACTTTGTCTGTAATTGCTCCCACTTTAGCCCTTTACACAACTCTATTTTTATTCATGAATCCTTTCTGTTCGGGATTTATCCATTCATCCAATGCATGCGTGCATTTAACAAATCTGTGTCGAGTCGCTAATCTTTGCCTTGTTTTGAGAGGAGACCTGTGGATGCAATAATAAACAGATGAGGTGCAGAATCTGTCCTCAAAGAACTGTGTCAAGTAGGGAACACAGAAAAGAAAGGACACAATGTTTCAGTGATTTAAGAGCTACGATGGGGTGCACAAAGAGTGCTGTGGGAACAAGAAGTGAGCCCCAGTGTCTGGCCAGTGATTTGGAGAAGGCGTCTTGAGGGAGTGGTCACTAAATTGACACTTTAATGTTGGGTAGGAACTCTCTCAGTGAAGAAGATGAGGACAACACTACTTGAGGCAGAATGAAGACCAAGTTCACAGAGAGAAGGAATGGGAGTACTGGCACTTTTGAAGAGTTGAAAGCTGCTCAGTGTGGCTAGAATGTTGTGTTTAAAGGGGAAAGAAAGTGAGGCAAAGGAAGAACTTTCAGATGGTTTGATATGTAGGCCAGATGGACTATATTGATGAATCTAACATTTTTGCAGGAATAGTAGAAATCATTGAAGAATTTTAAAGGGAATGACTTGATAAAATTTGCTTTTTAAAAAATATAAGATTTATTTTTTAGTTATAAAATGTCAAATGGACTGGAAGGGATAATGTTCAATGAGATACTGTTGTAACAGTACAGGAGAGAAACAATGACGGCCACAGTGAGGAGAGTAGTGGTGCAAATGGAGAGAAGCAAATGTGTCTGAGAGAAAGAGGCACAATGGTGGCACAAGAAAGAGACAGGGATTACAAAAGCCACCAGCATTTCTGGTTGAATTCATAAGAATCATTTATTGAGGTGCAAAACACTGGAAGATAGGTTAGTTTGGGTAGGAAGAGGATGTTCTGACATTCATGTAAGACCTCCAAAAGAAAATGGTCTAGATATCTCTAGTTTCTCTCTCCAGTTACAAATTATTACATTTTTTATGTTGAAGATGTAGTTGCCTTGTGTCCTGAACTTATCTTCCTCTGTGCATAAACTTGTATCATTAGTGCACTGACTAAATACTAACTTCTTTATTTGCAGACATTTCCAGTGAATATTTGAGCTCTCTTGGAATTTAGAAGCTTATTAGTTAAACCGATTGATAATCTATTATACCAACAAGAGCCCTAGCCTTGTTAGCCTTCAAAAATCTAACATAAAATAAAGTAAAAACAGAAATGATGGAATTTGGGGCTAGAAGAAATACACGTAAAGCACAATTTAAACACCTAGCAGTGGGGCATGTACCCAAATACTGCCTTACTGTCAGGCAAGTAATTTAAGGAGCTAGGTATCACCATTTCAGATATTCTACTCTATTTTCCCAGGGAATGCATTCATCTTTGCCATTATCTCTATCATCATGGTAACTAACAATTACTGAGCAAATATGTTTGGCATTATGCATTATCTCTGTAAATCGTCAAAATAGTCTTACGAATAGGCAGTATGTCATACCCACTTTATTTTTTTTAATTTTTAAATATTTTATTTATTTATTGACACAGACAGAGAGAGATCACAAGTAGGCAGAGAGGTAGGCAGAGAGAGAGGAGGAAGCAGGCTCCCCGCAGAGCAGAGAGCCCAATGCGGCGCTCGATCCCAGGACCCTGAGATCATGACCTGAGCTGAAGGCAGAGGCTTTACCCCCTGAGCCATCCAGGCACCCCTGTCATACCCACTTTAAAGAAGAGAAATCTGAGACTTGGAAAGTACAAGTATATTGTAAAAGGTCAAAGATAAAAAGTGGTGTATGGTGACAGGTGGTAACTAGACTTATTGTAGGGATTATTTTATAATGCATATTAAATAAGATAGTAAGTTGTGGCATCTGAACTTACATTAGATCTATCTATATTATTTTGTATTAAAATTGTCACAGCCCATGTAAATGATGTTACAAAGAAGCTATTAAATCTAATAACGTATAACATCTGCGATTGCATAGCTTCTTCCATATTTGCTTAATCATTTAATTCTACATGTTAGGCAGACCTGTAAATTAGGAAGGAAATAATGTCTACCTCAGAGTTGTTAATATTAAATAATTTTCTGCATCAAAAGGAGGCAGGCATTGACTGGCATGGTAAACACATCATCGTTATACTAAATTTTCATATGAACAAGGGAAAACAAGCTAAGTAACTTCTGCAAGATTACACAATCAGTGATGATGGTAGAGCCAGGATTTAATCCTGAATGTATCGTTAAATGACCTTTACACAGAGCCTCATCTTAAAGAATTGGCTTCCTGGGCAATAAATGGCTCACATTTGGTGGTCATCAGAAATGACAAAATCCAAGTTTTATTATTGTTGTTTATTTATTTGATGATTGCCACGTAATAGAGTTATAAACTTGTGTTAAATATATTTGAACATGTATCCATTTTGCTATGTACTCCAACTCAGAAGTCTAAATAACATGTAATTCACTGAGTGACTTAAACGCGCACGCGCACACACACACACACACACACACACAAGTAAAAATGTCCACTTTTGAATCTGAAATGCAATTTACAAAAAAAGATCACAAAGCTGCGAGCTTTACAGGAAAGGGCAGGCATCAGTCTTATACATATTTGGAATTCACAACACAGTATAGTACAATTGTCATGCATCTGTTAAAGACCAAAAATTTATTAGAGCAAATTAGAAATTATAGACATTCCTTTTGGATAGAGGAATCTCTCAGTAATATGCAACATCAGTGGGAGAAAACTGTTAGAGAAAGAATATTGAAAGCAAATCACAGGCAGTGACACATATTTATGCTCATGTAATGCTCAGTTTTGTTTGAGAATAATTTTATTTCTTTGCTCTTTTATTCAATAAATATTTCTTAGTGCTGACTACAAGTTAGGTAGTGTTCTATGTAATGGAAATAAACACACACACACACTTAAAGTCCCTGTCTTCACGGAGTTTATATTTTAGCAGTTACTAAACTTATCACTTCACTTGTTACTGACATCCTTAAAATGGGAATAATACAATTGACTGTATGGAGTTTTTGAATAGTCTCTGAAGACAGCCATGTGTAAAGCCTCCATACACACTTGTAAAGTGTCATTCAAGCATAACGTATGTGTTTTCTGATCTGTAATATAGAGAGAAACTCTTTTTCTCAAGCTACCTTGCAGGTTAATGGTTAGGATAAAACATATACATGACAATATTGCTACTAGCTTCTTTATATTTAATAGTTAATAAGTTGCAGATGTTATGCCAAGTACTTTAGAAAGTCTCACAATCTGCCTGTTAGTACATGCTTCCTCTGTCCCACTAATTTGATAAGTGAACTCAGGCCTATGTCATTTCATCTTGTACTCTTTATCACTCCATTATCCTGACTTATGTAAAAGAAAAGCCACTTTGGAATAAATGATATTAACATAACTACACAAAAGTGACATTAGAACATTCTTTCTTTGTGGTGGGAGTTCTTCAGGCTAGTGTGGACAGGTGTTGAGAACAAGATAAAATAGTCTGCTAATGAGGCCACAGTGCAAAATCAAAGACTGGTATCAGGAACCCTCATTTCTAGTTATGGTTACAACTAACTTCATGGGTAACCTTGGGCATGTTGCTTAGTGGAATAACCTACCAACCCTCAAACCTACCAACCTGAGCTGTTCCTTTTTATAAAATGAGAGATTCTAGCACTGACGATGTATGATTCTATTTAAAAAACAATAATGCATAGTTTGAAGTGATTGGTATCAAGGTTTTTACCGCAGTGGGCTCGGCTGTAGAGTACCCTTGGCCTTCATCTGCAGGAATTGTGGAACAAGAGGATGAGGGCAGTCAAGTGGAATCTGAATGGAGGCCCACATGGGGAAGTATGGCGGGACCAGCAAGCCAAACACTTGTATGAAAAGAGCTTATCAAAAAAAGACCTGAGCTAGGCCAGCACCCCATCCCCAAGGAAGCCCCATCTTGATCTTCAACATAGTGGAGTCAGTGTGAGGTTCTGGGTAACCTGTCTGGCTTGGAGCTGTATCACAGGTGGTTACCAGAGACCCAGTTGCTAGAATTTCATCCCTGGGGAATAAAGACTGTCAAAGGTGAGCTAGGTCCCAGGGGTTATTTGAAAGAACTGAAAAACTGATCAGAATATGTGATATAAAGTCGATCTATAGAAGAGCCAGAGTAGGAAGTATTAGTGAAACAATGGAATCCTGGATAATTCTGAATAACTTACTAATACCAACAAGCAAGGAATTCTGGCCCCCAAGTGCTGGAGGGGCTGATAATCCACCTACACTACTATTCAGACCAGTACTTCTAGTCTTAGGATTAGGACTGTTGGCTTCACCTATGCATTCAGTTCAGTTTATGAATCCATGCTTCAGCACCAAATAGCCTGAGTTCAACTCTTGATTCCACCATGAATAACTGACTGTGAACAAGATATTTATCCTCTCTATACCTTAGTTTCCTCATCTGTGAAATGAGATTAATAATAATAAAAATGATTAAAATAAATCTATCTCAGAGGAACTTCCCCTTTATTAATAAAGAAATCATGTAATCTCAATACTTAGATACATAACTCTCAGAACTGTCAGCTATCTTTATTTTCATCCTGTTTAGTAAATCAATGAACAGAAAAATGAAAGAAATTAATAGTGTTCAAAATATTTCCTAGAAATAGTAATTATTCACATGGGGGTTTTTTTGGGTGGGGGGTGGAGCCTTGCATTGTAAGAAGAGCTGGTAAATGCTCAGAGATCTGAATCAGTTTATTCCCTTTTGTTCCCTTCCACTATACACCATGGCATCAATGGAACAATTATTGAGTAGCTCTTTTATTTTATACCATGTATTATGATGTTACATAAGACACCATCTTGTGTGGGGAGCTTTAGGCATTTACCAAGGTATGTATTTGGGAGGGTGTGTTCTTGGTGCTTGGGCACATGAGTGAACATAACAGGCAAAAATCCCTGTTATGCTGGAATTCTCATTCTAGATCTATGCTCACAATCTAATAGGGGAAAGATTCAAGTAAGAAATAAATTAATTATCATTTAGCAATAGATACATGTATAAAACAATACCAAAGAGTGAGAGATTTACTTTATTGTTGGAAAATGGCTTGGAGAGAATTGATTCCTGAAAAGGTGCCATAGGAGCTTTGAAGGGTGTGTAGAAGTTCACTACGTAGACTAGAGAGGGGGCAGGCCCGTTCTGGAGTAGAGCAAGTAGCATGAGTGAGGTCACAGTTACTTGAGAGTCTACACAAAGTCAAAGCAGGGGATCAAGGACAAGGAGCCAGGAGAGGTAACCAAGAAGAGACAGGGAACCAACAGGGGAGAATTGGGGAAAGAAAAGAAAAAGAAAAGTAATAAACTGAGTATTGGACAGCCTTGAAGGTCAACTCAAAAGAAGTCATTTTAAATTGATTTAGAAGGCAATGGAGAGCCAATGGAGCAAATGTGACAGGAATTGGGCAGCCACTATCAAAAAAGCTATCAAAATGTTCGGGCATGATTTGTTTTTAATAAACCTGTGGTACTCTCGGCCTGTGATTCCATTGTCCTCGGAACGGTCATAGATTTTGTTGGTTGGAAATTTTCCATTAGCTCCCTAATTACTGATGCACTCCAAGAGGCATTCTCTTAGACAGATAACTGCCTGATTATGGGAGACTGTGCTGATTTACAGTGTTTGTGAATGTCCTCTGCTTCCATTTCTTCCCTGATACATTTGGGACTTGTTTTTTCTTTTGCAGATCATAAGAAAAGTATTAGAAAACTGGCATTTGTAATAGGTTCATGTTAAAAATATCTCTTATTTTTCCTTTAGAGTTAGGTTTTGCATTCATTTCAGGCTGCAGTGTTCTATGCTTTTGTAGATGCCTTTCAGCAAAGTATCCTCACTATTTGAAATCCCCACTCTGTGTTTTTTAAAACCAAGTCCCCTGTTCCAAATTGTAATCTAACCACATTCATTTGTCCATTTACCATTCCACAGGCAGATTTTTGACTACTTACTAAGTTCTGGAGTCTCTGATATGCTCAGGAAACCCTGACAGAAGATAGAGTATTTTCAGAAGTTCTACAGTCTTGTGGGACGTGAGACTTGTATGTGCTATGTGTTTGAAAGCACAGACCTAGACACGTATCCTAGAATGAAGGCACTGAGGAAATTGCTTTGGAGGAGGTAAAATCTCAAAGTTCGTCAAGCGATGAGTCAGGGGATGGGCATTCTGAGTGTTTTGGTCATGCTGGTACAAAGCCACAGGCCAAGAGAGCTTGGTCATTCAGAAATTCACAAGAAGGGTCTGGCCAATAAGGCTGACCTAGGGTATAATAGAGGTAGGGATAAAAAATGAGCTCAAGAGGGAAGTAAGAATGAGACCCTCACGAAAATTATATTCCACCCTAAGGAGTTTGTGTTTTATCCAAAAGGAAATGAGGAGCCACTGAATTACTCTAGCGGGAAAGTATAGCATAGAGCTGGGCATTAGAGCAGTCAGTAACTCTGGCTTCTCTACCTTACCTCCAGTCAACCTGTATTTTCCCATCCGTACCTATCATCAGCTATCAAAGCTGGATCTCCCAGAGGATAAGGGTTCAGTCCCTTTGCATTCCAGTGCCAGGGATTTTTCTACCAAACCTCAGCTTCCTTCTTAATGAGAGGCTTCTGAACCCCTGCTGATTATAGAGCCTGGGAGATTCCGAGCTACTGATTGATTTGATTTCATTCTACTGTAGTGCATGTAATTTCATGCTTCCAAGTCAAAGACATTTTCCGAAAATTCTCCAATCTCCCCAAATTACTTAGCTTTATATATTTATTCCTGGCCTCATTGGACTCTAAATAACCCAGTTTGGGAGAAAATGCTTGGCATGTGAAGCTCTGGTCATCAAGATTCACAAATTATTTTGATGAGCTTTTGTAGACTGTTAGAAGCTGTCCCAGTAAAAGGAAAAAAAAGAGTTAGAGTTGGGGCATATTTTCAGACCAAAAAAACACAGTTTTCTGGGGTTACCTATATACTTTCCTGCGAAGAGGAAAGGGATTGGTGGTTCTTAGCAATCAAGAAAAATACACTTTAGGAATAAAGTGGCAGGATGCCTTTAAGAATTTGGTAGATAGATGGTAGGTAGATTGGTAGGTAGATAGACTTTTCAATATAATAGCATATACTTCAGTAACATTTTAAAGTAATCAAAATAAAATAAAAAATAATTTAAGGAAAGCATTTTCCCAAATCATATCATTGTAAATATGAAAGAGTATCCTTTAAGATATCTATGTATATCTAAACAATGACATAGTTTTAGAGTTACAGAAAAAGTATAAAAATCTTACAGAGAGTTCCCATATACCTCAGATTTAGTTGTCCTTATTATTATATCTGATTTTTAATATGGTGCATTTGTCACAATTAATGTACCAATAAGATACATTATTAACTGAAGTCCATACTTTTTTCAGGTTGACTTAATATGGTTCTTTTTTGTTGGTTTACCTAATTTCCTTGTCCTATTTCAGAATGCCATCCAAAGTACATTGTGTTTATATTCATCATGCTTCTTTAGGCTCCTTTTGGCTACAATGGTATCTCAGAGTTGGGAAACCTTGATAGTTTTGAGGGGTTCTGGTAAGGTATTTTGTGGAGTGCCCCTCGATCAGGATTTGTCTGATTCCTTTTCTAATGATTACACTGGGATCTGGGGTTGTGAGGAGGAAGACCATAGAAGTAAAATGCCATTTTCATCCTATCCTATCATACTAACAACATGGTTCATTGCTGTTGATGTTAAATTTGATCACTTGCTTGAAAACCGTATTCTTCAAGTTTCTCCATTATAAAGTTACTGTTCCCCCCCATGCCTCTCATCCCCGATCCATATTGTAGTCTTCAGACAAAGTTATTTGCAAAGCCCCACACAGTTAAAGAATGAAGAGATATGCTCCACATCCATGAGGATAGAATATCCACATAAATTATTTGGAATTCTTCTAAATGGCAAATTTACTTTTTCTTTCTCATTAATCACCTCTTTCATTAGTATATACTTATGGATATTTATTTTATATATCCAATGCTACTTTATTTTAGTTTTTTTTTTTTTTTTTTTTTTTTTTTTTTTTTTTTTTTTTTGCTCAGATTGTTCCAGCTTTGGCCATTGAAAACTCTGTCACTTGGTTCCCCTGTCCTTTTGACCTATACCTATCAGTGTGTTTGTGTGTGAGTGTGTGTGTATGTGCATGTGTTTTGGCACTTTCTTACTTTCTGGCTTTACAAGATGTTCCAGGCTCATGTTGTATATTCCTATCCCCAGTCCTAGAATTAATTCTTTCCCCAAAGATCCCTGGTTTCCTTTATGGGAGAATGATGTTATAAACTAAGTTCCGAACAGTATGTGTGCCTGTGCTACTGGAGTATCGTTGTTTCCGGGCCCTCCCAGCTAACAGAGCAAAGAAATATATGTCTATATAAAAACCTATGTATAGGCACATATCCAGCAAATACTTTTATACATAACCATCGTATTAGCTATATTAAGCTAAACATGAGTTCATATTGATGTCTCCGTCTGTAATCTGTAACCACATAGATCTTCATAGTCTTCTCCTCTTTCTCATTTGTTGTCCTTCCACTCTAACTGTGAGAAACCCAACTCTCACTTCCTTCCATCCATTTTCTTAATTGTTCAATTCCAGTGTACATGCAGAATGGTTTCAGAACTGTTAACCCCCAGAAGAAACTTTATCAACTAGAGTACAGTGCTTATGTACAATTCCCTGCTCTTGTCATAATCTGCTATTTCTTAAATAAAAATAAATAGGTTGAAGATACTCTTTCAAGTCAATAAATAAAGCCCTAAACTGTAATTCCAATATATATACGTAGGCTGTGTTTAGGTCGATTGTGTCATGTTCTGTAAGGCATTGTAGGACTTTTAGCATTTTCTCTAAATGAGATGAAAAACTACTGGGGAAGGAGAGTTCCCTAACATTTAAAGATCAATCTGGCTATTAAATTTTGAATAAACTGAAGGGAAGTAGCCAGACAACTACGAGGGGGCTATTGCCTCTAGCCAAGAGATGATGGTTGCACGGGCCAGGGCCGTAGCAGTGGATTATGGAGACAAGGCCATATTTTAAAGATCAGTAGTATTTACTGATAGATTGACTATGGATATGAGAGAAATAAAATCAAGGAAAACTTTAACTGTATTTACTAGAAAGACAAGGAGATCAGCTGCTGACATGGGGCAGACTACAGGGGCAGGAGAGTTTTGAGTTTTGTTTGTTTGTGTTGGTAGGGGGGTAGTGATCACCAAGAAATATGTGTGTGTCATGTTAAATTTGAGATCTTACATTCAAGAATAGATAATCATTGATCAGTGGATGGTCATCAGATAGAAGAGACCAAGTAATTTATTTATACTGACTGAGAACTGATTAGTGGGCCACTGAATAGATCTTTGGAGCCAGAATGTTCCCTCTACCCAGGTTCAAGAAACCCAAGTCCATCCCTTCTTCTTCATCATCATTTTCCCTGTTTGTAAAATCCACCCATTCCTTTCCAGACTTCCCTCAAGGTAGACCTACTGAGACGTGTTGCTCACTGGCTGGTCTTGTGATAGTATAATGAGGTAGAGTCCCATACCTGGGGCATCTGTAGTGCTACTGATACAGCTCAGCTTCGTGAGTTAAATTTGTCCTCTGCTTTTGGCTTACCTCACTCTGTCATATCCTCTTCCATTTTATCTGTTTATGTGTCACAGACTTAACACATTCTGCTTTTACTGACATAGATCTTTTCCCTTTTCTAAAATTTTCCTTCAGATCTATTTTGCCTAAACCATACTTGATATATTTAAATTTGGAGGAAAGAGAGGGTTATTTTTTTTTAAATGATCCATTTACTATTTAACATTGGTTAACTTTGTACATGCCATTTGAACTATCTGGCCTTAGGGTTCTCATTTGTAAGATGAGGCTGATGGCACCTGCCCTACCAGTGTACTGTGAGTGGTAGTAGCAACTGATGCTGTATTTCATATTTTCAGATGATTTCACATACATCAGTTGACTTTCACTTTAATTCTGTGTGACGGGTATAAATTCCTACTTAAAAGTTAAAAAACAATAACTCAGAGAGTTTTAGGAACTTATAGAAGGTCATTCAGTTGTTCAATCAACAAACATGTGCTTCTTGCATATTAATAGACTAAGAGCTATTCCAGGTGCCAATGACAAGGAATAATGGCAGAGGCACTGCAACTGCCATGTTTGCCTATGGTAAAAGACACAGGTACAGGGACGCCTGCGTGGCTCAATCGGTTAAGCATCTCACTTCAGCTCAGGTCATGATCTCAGGATCCTGGTATCAAGCCCCACATTGGGCTCCCTGCTCAGTGGGGAATCTGCTTATCCTTCTTCCCTACCCCCAAACTCATGCTCACGTTCTGTCTATATATATAAATAAAGTCTTTTAAAAAAGACACAGGTTTGTATAGAACATTGTCTAATGCAATACAAAAACCATCAAGCATTCTACCTTATGGGTATTTTGCAAAAATTTTAGGTGTGGTAAAAAGCCCTTGTATAGGTCAAGTAGCAGATATTCAATAAATGTCAACCAGTACAAGTATCATTTGAGCAGTGGCATTTGAGGTAAGCATAATTTTATCAATTGTTATTTATAGAGTGTATACTGTGTTCTATCAGTGTTTTAAAATATTCTTTTCATTAGAATCCTTTCATTGCAAGCAATAAACACCAATGAGCTGGCTTATGCAGGGAAAGGGAGAACTTATTATAAAGGATACAGACCTATCTTGTGGAACCAGCTCAAGGGCAGGCAGGCATCCAAGCCTCACAAAGGAAGCAGAACCGGAAGTAGAGAAAGTTATAAGGAACCAAGGGACTTAACTCTCTAATTCTGCCTTAGCTTCTCTCTGCACATCTGCACCACTGTTTTATTTTCCTGCATATCCACTTTCTCTGCTACTTGCTCCAAATCTTGTTAAATGTCCACTCTCCACCTCCTTAATTTTAGTTTTGGTTTTTGTTGCTGCTTTTGTTGTTTGTGGTAAAGTTTTTATTTTCTGTGGGGTTTTTTGTTTTTGCTTTTGTTTTTCATATATCCCTCCACTCAAAGATAAGTCTAGAATGAATGAACGCATTGCAGGCTTAAGTCCAAACTTCTAATGATGCTCTCCTGTTTGGTCAGTTTGGGATCCACCCAACAGTGGTCTGGGTACACATGTAAATATTGAAATTGTACCTCTGCAAAAGCAATTTTATCAAGAAACAAAGGGTTATAATTTCCAGAGTAGAAGGATGTGTCATTGTCAGCAGAGTATATACCTCGAAAGGGTATATGGTTTGTCTAGGCCCCACAAGATCCCTGCAAGTTAGAAAGGTAGAAGTCATTTCCCATTTCGCAGACATGTAAAATGAGAGTCTTGAATTCAGCCCTTCAACAAGTACATATTGAGTGCTGACTGAATGCCAGGCATGGAGCTAAGTGCTAGGAAATAACAGTTTTTAATTTTTAAGATTACTTTTTATCAGGGATAACAGCCATCAGATAAATTGTTATATAACACATACACAATTTATTTTTTTTTAAAGATTTCATCTATTCATTTGACAGACAGATCGCAAGCAAGCAAAGAGGCAGGCAGAGAGAGAGGAAGAAGCAGGCTTCCCACGGAGCAGAGAGCCCGATGTGGGGTTCGATCCCAGGATCCTGGGATCACGACCTGAGCCGAAGGCAGAGGCTTTAACCCACTGAGCCACCCAGGCGCCCCCACAATTTATTTTTAATAGGACCTATGACAACATATAGCAGAGGAAATGGGCCTATCCTGGCAGTTGAGGGAGCATGAAAGAATATCACCCTATGGAAGTGAATTTGAGTTGAGCTCTACAAAATGAGTAGCAATTAGTTAATGAATAAAGGATGGGTCAGGGAGAATTCCAGGCAGGTGAAACAGCATGAGAAGTCAGAAAATGCAACATAGCCAGTGGGGCAGAATCCTAAAGAGAAGATGCAAGGAATGATAAACAATTAGTAGTTGAGGTATGCAAGGGCAGAAACATGAGTAGTTTAAGAAATGTGTTCTTTAGTGCAATTGAAAACCTTTAAATCTTTAAATTAGAAGAGTAACATGATGAAATTTTATGTTCTATAAAGTCACTTTGGCTACTGTGGGGAAAATGGATTGAAAGAGGATGTGAGTAGATGTAGGGAAATAATTCAGAGACTATTTAAGTGGCCCAGGAGAAAATGGGAGCTGAGACAATAAGAATGAGTAGTAAGGAGACAAAATAACAGACTAGCTTCTTTTTTTTTTTAAGATTTTATTTATTCATTTGACACAGAGAGAGACACAGTGAGAGAGGGAACAGAAGCACGGGGAGTGGGAGAAGCAAGCTTCCTGCAAGCAGGGAGCCTGATGAGAGACTCGATCCCAGGACTCTGGGATCATGACCTGAGCCGAAGGCAGATGCTTAATGACTGAGCCACCCAGGCGCCCTCAGACTAGCTTCTTTATTCTAATTTTACTTTATGGACATAGCTCATTATGAGCCAAGGAAAAGCCACCAAGATACAGGAGCAAAAGTTGAGCTGGTCACATGATTCCAAGTTTGATCCCATCCTCTGGGATAGGACATGCCTGAGATAATGGCCATTTTATTATTTATTATCATAGGATGATATGGAGCCAGTGAAAGGGCAAGTCATAGACAGCACAGTGTGTAACAACAGTGAATCAAGAAGGAAAGAAAAAAATTATCTCCGGGGACAAAAAATGTTGAATTCAAATTCAAAAGACAAGATATTTTGCATTCCCTCAATAGTTTTTCTTTTCTTTGCTGCTGTATTTACTTTACCATGACACATTATGTATACACCCAGATTCTTCATAAAAGAGATACCATTTTTTTCTACTAAAAGAAAGCTTTCTTTTGCAGTTTTTAAAAGAAAAGATGAAAGACAGAAGAAAAATTATTTGCCAACCTACAGGAAGCCCAGGAGTAGGCTGATGCAGAACACACACTATACCTTTTATTTTGTAGCGATAGCCAAGGTTTTCATCTCTGCAGGAATCTGTTCAGAAATTCCCCTCATCTCTAATGAAAGCATTCCCACTGCTGAGGCCACTGTCAGAGGAAAGCTGATAAAGGGGAAACTGTGGCTCCAAGGGATCGAGAAGTGGGAGCCCTGACTTTGCCCAAGTATCCATCCTTCCCTTAGAAGGTGGTGGTACTTCTAGGTTATGTGACTTCAGGCAAATTACTTAAGCTTTTGGTGTCTGAGTTTTCCCATCTATGAAAATGAGCATACAGATAGCGCATTCATTATGGGGTTGTGTTAAAAATTGAAAGGGCACCAAATGAATGATTATTGAGATGATAGTGATAAAAACATTATTTTTTGGTTCCAGATTACTTTATAGTTCAGAAAACAATGGAGGGAAATGTGCTGTCTTGGAGAGAAGCCCCTGGTCTCTAAGATGAATGTGTGGTCACACGTAACTCATAGTCCATATAATTCATTATATATAATGTAACGATATCCCTAAGAAAAAAAGAGGTAATTAAGATGTGGTCACTAATCCCCTCCTCTCATTCCCTCTGGACTCATCTCATTCAGATATCCATGTCTACCCTTCCGTTAAAGTAGGTCCGACCAGTGTTGCCAATAACTGCAAAGTTGATAGACTCAGAGGTCAGTCTGTGTTCTTTGCCTTACTTGTTCTGTCAGCAGCATTTGACACAGGTCATAATTCTCTGTTCCTTGGACATCTTCTTCACTTATCTTGTTAGGAGACCAATCTTTCTTCTCCTCTTCACTCACTTTCTTCTTTGCTGGCTCATCATCATCCCCTAGATCCTCAAAAGTTGGAAGAATTTAGGGCTCATGTCTAAGATTTCATCTACTTTCCATCCATGGTTCCCTAGCTGATGTCATTCAGTTATGCAGTTTTAAATACTACCTGTAGCACTCTGTGGTTTTTATATTTCCAGGTCAGGTCTGCCCTCAGAACTTCAGACGTCTGTGTGCATCCAGTTGCTTATCTGACCTCACTACTCAGCTGTCTGACAGAGATCCAACATTGATCATCTTATTCCCACCATTTCATCATCTGGCTCTTTCCACAATCTATCTCCTTTTTAGAAAATTTCAACTCTGTCATTCCAGTAGCTCAAGCAAAATCTTTGAAGTCATCCTTGATTTTTCTTCTCTTTCTCACACACTCTGCATCCAATCCATCAGTCATTATTATGTTCCTATATACAAAACAAATCCACTCCTCACCAGATTTATTTCTACCACTCTGGACCAAGCCACTGTCACCTTTAACCTTGATTAATGGAAAAGTCTCTTAACCTGGTTCACTGCTTCCCACTTTGCCTCTTTCTGTTTTTAACACAACATAGTAATTCCTTAAAATGTAAATTTAATCATGGCAGTCTTCTGCCCAAATTTCTCCAGTGGGTTTCCACTTCTTTTAGAGCAAAAGCCAATTCCTTATAAAAGTCTGTGAGGCCTCTGCTTTGTCACCTGTAATGCCCTATCTTGTCCTCCTCTCCCTCTTTATTCTGTTTCATCCACACGGGTCTGCTTGGGCTACTTCTACATCAGGGAACTGAGTTCCCTGATTTCCATAGGACTTACTCCTAACCTGGCCACAGATCTCTGATAAAATTTCCCTCTATAGCTTCTCCATTTTCCTTGCTGTGGGTGCAGAGAGAGAGATCTTCCTCTCTTTAGAATAACATTAATCTCATCATGGGAATTCTACCCTCATGTCCTTATTTAAACCAAGTTATCTCCCAGAGGTCCCTCTAAATACCATCACATTGGGGGTAAAGATTTCAATCAATGAATTTTGGGGCTGGGGCACAAATATTTAGTCTAGTAGAGTCTTTTTTTTTTTTAAGGTTTTATTTATTTATTTGACAAAGAGAGAGATCACAAGTAGCCAGAGAGAGAGGGGGAAGCAGGCTCTCTGCTGAGCAGAGAGCCTGATGCGGGGCTCGATCCCAGGACCCTGAGATCATGACCTGGGCCAAAGGCAGAGGCCCAACCCACTGAGCCACCCAGGTGCCCCTTTTAGATTGAACCTTTTTTTTTTAAAGATTTTATTTTATTTATTTGACAGAGAGACAGTGAGAGAGGGAACACAAGCAGCAGGAGAGGGAGAAACAAACTCCCCACAGAGCAGGGAGCCCGATGCGGGGCTAGATCCCAGGACTCTAGGATCACAACTTTGGCCAAAAGCAGATGCTTAACGACTGAGCCATCCAGGTGCCCTAGAGCAGAGTCTTTACCAATATCCTGTATTGCTTATCAGGTGGCAAAGGTAGGATCTAAATATAGGTTAAAGATGGTAGTGAATATAAAGGGTCCTCAGAAAGTGGAAATTTGTACTATAATAGCAGGAAAGGGATTCTAGACCATTTGGCTTATAGACATGGCTTAGAAAAGGAAGAAAAGATTAAGGTCAGAAGGCCAGAGAACAGCATTGTACAAGTGCCTTTTGTTCCCAGATGCAGTGATAGGCATGGAGGTACAAACATGAACACGCGACAGCCCTTGACACAAGGAAGGTGACATCTAAAGTGGACATTTGCTAAATGAACATTTGAGTATTGAGATGGAGATATTAGAGAAAGGAAAGGGTGATGTATTTTGATCCTATAAAAACCTTTTTCTTCATTTTTCCTAAAATGTTGACCTATTAATTTATATATATATATATTTTTTTTTATATGTCATATGTCATTTTATATGCTATATGTCAGTATATATACTGACATATAGCTATTACACTTGGGTACAAATCCACCCTAAACTGAATTTGTAATACAAATGGGTTTTTGCTAGATGTACACCATTTTTTTTTTTAATTTGAAGGTTTGATTTGAATACTATGTATACCCATCCTTGTGGATGGATGGATGGATGGGTGGATGGAAGGAAAGATAAATAGGTAGGTAGATAGGTAGATGGGTGGATGGTGCATGGGTGGATAAACAAATAGATGATGAATAGTCCTTAGCTTCAGGATGTCCCCACCCTAGTCATAGAAGCAAACATACTAGTCTACACCTAACTCCCCTTTAATATGGTATTTCTCTAGTAAAGATACAGATAATACTTAAGAGTAAAGGAGGGAGCTCCAAGTTTCTGCTTGAAACTGTGAAGAATGGATCTAGGAAGTTTTGCTAAAGAAAATGACTTTCGGGTTTGGTCTTTTATGGGGAAGGCTTCAATATATGGAGGTGAAGGATGGACATTTCAAGCAGAGGAACAGCAGAATCAAAGGACAGGCCTGAGTGTGCTTTCAGGAAAGCTGAGGATCCTAGCAGGGCCTTGGGAGGAGCTTGGCAGTGCCAGCAGGGGCGAGACTGCAGAGGCCTCAGAGGAGGAGGAGCCTGGCCTTCATGTTGTTGGACTGCAGTCCCCAGTTCTCACAAGAAGCCAACAACAAGTAACTGAAAAAACCTTTGTCTAGGGACATATTGTACATCAGCATATTAAATGGGCTGAAAAGTGAGGAAGCTGTTTTACTTTAATTCCAGCACTTCCAAAAATCCTTAAAACACACAAATATTTCTTTCTTCCCTTTTCAACATCTGACTCCTATAGAATATCACTGCAGCAAATTGTTTGGAATGGACGGATGCAAACAAAGCTTTAGGCATTAGCAAGATCGTTTGTGCCTTTGTAGAGATCGTTTGTGCCACTCTGGCTACAGTGTGGGACGTGGAGAGGAAGCCTTCAATTTGGAAACAAGGAGATGACAGAGAAGCTGTCACAGCACTTTAACTAGAGAATTGAAGTGGGATTTGGGTCCTGGTGACAGAAGTGGGTAAATATGTGCAAGTTTTAGGAGATGATGTGTTGAGATCTGACCACTTACAGGCTTTGGGGACATGAAGAAGGATAGTGTGTGCCTCTCATGTTCTGGTTTGTGAAATGGGTGAACGGCGGTGCCATTTCACAGAATGAGCTGCGGGTGTGGAGAGGAGGATGATGGGAGATGACAGATTCACCTTGAGGCTCTCTGAGTTAAAGGTGCCTATAGAAAAAGACACATTGGAATATTAAGAACCTTTCAACTTTCTAAGAAAATTCCCCATTTTCCCCTCTGGTCAGCCCAGAAAGCTCACTGTGCCTCATCTCTTTCCACATTGCTCTCCATGCCTCACTCTCCTGCTGTCCTGAGCTCATTCTCCAAGCATGCCGTGCATGTTCATGACTTTGTGCATTTGCTCTCATTGCTCTCAGTCCACAGTGACCTTCCTGACCTTATGAGTTAGGGATCATCTTCAATTGGTAGTAACAGAGGCTCAATTACAGTGGTTTAAAAATGTAAGAATTTATTGTCTCATACTAAAAAATAGAAGTCCAGATGATGAACAGGCCAGAGATTGTTTCTGACCTCACAGATTTACCAGGAACGCCAACTTTCCTATCTTTGTATCCATATTCTTAGCAAGAGGCTTCTATCCTCAAGGACGCAGAGTGGCTGGTGGAGTCCCAGTCATCACATATACATTTCAGGCAGAAAGAAGAAGGGGGAGAGACACAAATTTAATAATCGACATACTGTGTAACTGGATCCATTTAAGAAGCCTTCCCCAGTGACATCCCTAACAACTCACCTTCATGTCTCATTGACCATCTCTAGATGTAAGGAGACTAGGAAATGAAATCTAGTCTTTTCCTATGATATATTGCTGCCCCCCCAAATGCAAAGTGTCGCTTTTTTTCTTTAAAAGAAAGAAGAAAATGTATACAGAAGAGCAGTCTCTGTAGTATGAAATCCCGCATTTTGTGACTCCTCAGTAGAACAAGTGTCAAATCCACCACCAGATCCTTGAAAAGTTCTTGAAATTGCCCTTTGGCCAAACCCGCTATTCTCTTCTGGAGCAGGCATATTGCCTTCTGCTCAGCACTTATTTGTGTTATGCTTGTCTTATCCTTTCTCACTCACTTGGCTCATTTTTGCAAGCTCATGGTGAGCAAGATCCATTTTTTATTAGTCCTGTGTTGTCTTTTGATCTCTGAACATCAGTGTTGGACACCACCCTGGGTCCCTTGTAGGAACTCAGGAGAAATGAAGTGTAACCCATGGTTCTTTTTCTTTAGGATGTCAAAATCGCCTGGAAGGCTTATAAAAATACAGATGATTGGCTGGGGTCCTGAGTGGCTCAGTTGGGTAAGCGTCTGCTTTCAGCTCAGGTCATGATCCTGGGTTCTTGGAATCAAGCCCCACATCAGGCTCAGCGGGGAGCCTCATTCTTCCTCTGTTCCTCCCCTTGCTCATGCTTTTTTTCTCTCTCTTTTTCTCTAATAAATAAATCAAATATTTTTTTTAAATTACAGATGGTTGGGCCTCATCTCAGAGTTCCTGATTCGTGTCTTGGTCCATGGCCTGAGATGATACATTTCTAACAAGTTCCCAAGTGACGCTGCTGCTGGGCCAGATCTCACACTTCAGGAATCTTTGTGTAGGGATCTCCTACCCCATCCTCTCTCTTACCACTAAGAAAGTCCCCAGCTGGCTGGCTGTACACCTCCCTCCTTCCCCACAGTCTGCATCCTTTCCTCTTCTCTGCATTCTGACCTTTTTCCTCTCAGTAAAAGCATCCCAAATAAGCTGATGGTTTGTTGGCTGAGTGAGCCTCGCATTGTCAATGGGAGATGGGCTGATGAAAGTCAAGAATGTAGTCTGGGTTAATCACACCACACGTAGCCACCCAGCCTCCCCGATTTCAGCCTTTGCCACCATGACCTTCACCTACATTCTTCCTTCTCTCCTTTGCCACCATGACTGGAGAGTCCCACGTTTACTTCCCAGTCAGCCTACAGAGTGTTAATTCTCCTCTGGAAAGTTGTGCTACCCCTAATAAAGGCTGCTCATTGCTGGAAGAACTGCTAACCCCACACAAATCCTCCCAATAATGTTTGTGAAATATTTCAGTTGAACTAAAAGATTTTCTCCAGGCCAGTAATTATTGTCATTAACATTTAGATAAGTTGGCTGTTCCCTGTTCTGTATTATTCTGTGTTCCATTCTCTCATAATGGAGTAAGATAGAGAGGACTGAAGAATCTCAACCCAAATGTTGTTTGCTAATAAGCCCAACTGCCTCATTGAGGATGGTTTCTGTATTCACACAAGCTAGCATCAGCCAGTCTTCCACCTTCTGCTCCTGTGCATTCCCTTGCTGGGGCCTGTGGTGGTCCTGAACCCGCTTGCTCCTCACTCATCCCCAGCCAAAAGAAGGTTCAGATTTCCTGTTTCTTATGAGCAAAAATTCACTCAGCTGGGGCTCCCAACCTACATGTTGGTCTTATGTGGCTCCCTGACACCTACCCCAGGTTCCATCTGTTACAACCAGGTCAGGGGTCAGCGACCTCAGAGCTGAACTTTGAACTTTGGGAGCTCACTTTACTCTCAAAACCCAGCCAACCTAAATCTCCTTCCAGACTTTTCAAACACCAGTATTTGTATTCTGTGTCTACCATTTAGCTTTATTTTTCCCTCCAAGTAATTACTCAGGCTAAGATATAATTCTGGCCAGTGTGTCCTTATCAGAAAGCCTTAATCTAGTGGTATGCAATGGACTTTGGAGTCAGACAAAATGAATTTCAGTGTTAAATATGTTAGGTGCAACGGGTTGAGAAAGTGGAGATTTGGATTCAAGCCTGCAAAGTAGAGACAACAGTGTTCGTAGAGGCTCTAGTGCCCAGAATTACTTGCACAGCTCTGTTGGGTCAAACATGTTACAGGTAAGATTTGCATGCAGGCCTACCAGTCTGTAAGTATCAAGAATTGTCTCATTAACTTTTAATTGTCCACCTTAGAGCAGGTGAGCCTCACTGGCTCCGTGGCCCAACCCCAAGTAATTTGGTCTAGATTAGCTACACAAATAAAACCATTTTAAAAAGGATTTTATTTATTTCTTTGATAGACAGCAAGAGAAGAAATACAAGCAGGAGGAATGGGAGACAGAGAAGCAGGCTTCCCACAGAGCAGGGAGCCTGATGTGAGGCTCAATCCCAGGACCCTAGGATCATGACCTGAGCCAGGCAGACACTCAACGACTGAGCCACCCAAGCGCCCATAAAACCATTTGTATAACATGATGTGAACATGTTTTCCTGACCCTTTTGCTCAGGGAAAGTGACTGGGAACTGCTTCCTGCAGTTTGGGGCCTGTGTCTATAAGCCAGTCTGACTATCTCCATCACTCCTCCTAAAACTTAAGGGAAATTCACAAAAGTAACATCTGCAGAAGTAGTTGGGTGAGCAAATAATTTGTCACCCACATTGGGACACTTTTAAAAGTGAATACTGAACAAGGTTGTCCCTGGTTAATGGAGAAGTAAGATCATCCTCAGATCACAGCAATTTCTGAGGCCACAAAGCAATAGGGTCAGGAGCCAGGAGATGTGTGGGTTCAAGGTTTAACTCTGCCATGTTTTAGTTTGTGACCCTGGCCTCATTAGGCCTAGTTTTTCTGCAGTGTTGCTGTGTTGAAAACACAACAAAGCAAACCAAAAAAACATACATGTTACCATATATTGAACAGTGTAAAATGCTAAACAAATGTTAAGGAGGCTTGTCTATGGATATTCATGCATTAATCAGCAAGACAGCCTGATTCTACTTTAGTTTAGTATATTCTATAATGTCAAGCACAGTGGCTAGGCCTTTGCCATTTTCATAGAAATCCCTGGCCTTTCCCACCTTTTCACGATTTCTTATGCCATTCACTCTTCCGAAATGCCTTTAATCTTATCTTTGTCTCAAAATCTACTTATTTCAACATCAGGCTGAAGTATCACTTCCTGTGGGAAGCCTTCCTGGATATTCAGTTACAGAGAAGAGACTTTTCCTACTCTGAGCACCCTCGGCACCAATTTTCTTCTGTCTTCCCAACCCTCCAGTTATAAGGTATCTCTCTACATGAGGTATCTTATTCGTGAAACTAGATAGCACTTGAAAGTAATAATTGCACCTTTTTTGTCTTTTTCGTTAGCCTTATTCTTCACCATTGACTTACAAATACTTAGATTATAGATGTCTTTCAATAATCTTTTAGCTTTAAGTAACAAACTAGGCTCAAAATGATTTAAATCATAAAGAGATTTATTATCTCATGCAAGCAGAAGCAGAACGTAAGAAAGGCCCCTAGTGAAGGCCTGTCAATGGAAGACCACTGAGCTGGCCAACAGAAACTAGATACATACATTTCCTTGTTTAATTTAGCACATTCAGAAATAAAAAGGAAATCTCTTCCCTAAACAAGGAATATTGTCCTGTCCTACAACCAGGTTGTGTCAGTTTAGCTGAACTATGCATGTGTGGGCCAATAGCAGTTGCCACAAAAATGTCATGCTCTTGAAAGAGAATTCTGAAAAATGGGAATAGAATTGCTGTGATTGGAGCCTCTTGGTGACTCAGTCAGTTAAGAAGCCAACTCTTGATTTTGGCTCAGGTCATGATCTCAGGGTCCTGGGATTGAGCCCCGTGTAGGGCTCCCGGCTCAGCGGGAAGTCTGCTTAAAAATTCTATCTCTCCCTCTTTCTCTGTCCCGCTCCCTGCTTCCCCCCCTTCTCTCAAATAAATAAATCTTAAAAAAAGAATTACTGTGTTTGATTTAGATTCCAATAATGTCTGATAGGACTTCTGTAATGAAAAAACACACTGTTCTTCACCAGTCAGCACAGCAGCCACAGGCCACATGTGGCTCTTAGGTATTGGAAGCCTTTAGGCACAATGGAGACAATTAAGGTTTTATTTTAATTAATTTTAATTAATGTAAATAGCTAGTGGCTACCACATTGGACCAAACAGGAGAGTGATCAAGTACAGCCTGGAGCTGGAGATAGTCAGATTCTTCTGAGTGACATGGGCTGTAGCAGGCAAAGGGGAGACACGAGTGAAATTTAGGTTCTGCTCAGAAGGGAACAGACAGCACTGGGCTCTGATTGGGCAGGCACATCCTCTGTCTTGCTGCTGCTCAAAGTGTGGTCCATAGATCAGAAGCATAGATATCAGCTGGTCATTTGCTAGAAAAGTAGAACCTTAGGCCCTATATCGGATCAAATGAATCATAATCTGTATTTTTATAGGATTTCAATTGCTCAGCATATAGCTCATGGTTTTGCATACAGGTTCACTATCTAAAGGACCTGGATTCCTTGCCTGACTCTATCATTAATCAACTGTTAGTTAGGCAACTCCCTTAAGTTAGGTCTCAGTTTCCCCATCTCTAAAAATTGTGTAACAAAACTTACCTCACAAGGTCATTGTGATTTTTTAAAATGAAATGTTTATGAAGTGCTTAGCACAGCACAGAACATCCATATAAGCTTTAAATCATGGTTTTGCCAGCAAGTCCTCAAAAAGAGAGCATGTCTTACACATGGAGAAATCTCCAGCCCTTGCCGAAACAGCACATAATAGATGTTCAATAATGCGTGTTGAAATAATAACAGAATGAATGATTCATTGAATGATTAGCTAGTCCAGTTCCTTCCAAATCACCGATAGGTCAGTGGTATAAAAAAATATTTTTATGAACAAATATAATTAGTTCACATGTAGCATCAGATCAACATTTGATTTTTCTATTTTGATTTAAATGATTTTTTACTTTGATTCTCTTGCCTAGAACTTCATTCTTAAGGTGTGAGGGGGAAAGTACCTATTTTTTTTTTAGAAGATCTTCATTGCCAGGCTCTTACTTTATAGGTCACTAAAAATGCCCTCTACATGCATGCCCTGCTGTCTTTGGAAGCATTTGTAAAAGGGGAAGGCACTCATGTCCACATCATACCTTAGGCACTTGGCCATGTACTGCCCGGTGGCAGCCCTCAACATTCCTGGCTTGTGGGCTTGCTTAAGTATTCAGGCATTTGACCTCATCCTCCCACATAGACTCTGATCTTCCCAGTTTTCCACAGCCAGATTAGAAACTTGTCCAGCACATCCTTTGCCCTCCACCACCTTGTGAGACAGATGCCGTTCAACTTTGCAGTAACATCCTATATACATTCTTGTGAAGCTAGTAAGCTGAGAACTACTGTGAATGGCCTGGAGTTGAGAAAGAGAACAGATTCTGCCCCAGATGACTGGGGTTGGCAGAAGGCTTTGCCAGTAACCCAGGTATGATCTTCCACCATCTGGAGTGACTTTCAGTGTCTTTGATCCTCCATGTCCTTATCTGTAAAAGGGGCCAAGAAAAGAAACAAACAATGCCTCCTCCAAACAAAACAAAACAAAGCCATTTGACAATATATGAAAATTAAAACACTCTAAAAATGTTAGACATTTTCAGTTTCTACTCCTTATTGTTCCTACCTAGCATTCATTTATTCCTACAATTATTTACACACGTTTATTGTCTATCTACTATGTAGATGATTCTATACAATGTATCAGAGTTATCAAAGCAACAAAAAACATAGTCCCTGACCTCAATTAACAGTCTAGGATGAGACATAAAAGGGAGGATTGAGAGCACAAAGATGGCATCAATGAGGGAAACATGAAGTCGTCAATAAATGCTTTCTGAAAAAGCAGGTCTCTGAGATGATTCTTCAGAGATGAATAAAGGCTAGCCAGATAAATAAGTGTGGAATGATATTCCAGACAGGAGGAAGAACAGTGTGTTCACAAATACTACTTTTATTTTGCTTTGTTTAAAAAGAATTATAAAACATTTTTCCTGTTTTAAATAAAACCCAGGAAGTATAGACTTTTAATTCCGTAAGGGACTTTTTGTCTGTAACATAGTCTACTTTGTTTACTTGACACCTGACAGAAGTGAAATTCAGAAAAATGCACAGGCATCTTCAAGGTCACACAGGCTGTTAGTAACTAACCTGACAACTACCACCACCTGGTCCTGACCTCTCCCCCTCACGTCTCCCTGCTTCTCCAACCCAAGGGCCAGGTGACAAGTTAGCATTCCTGATCACGTAGACACTCTGTCAACACCAAACACAAGTGAACAACCAGTACTCCTCAGCTGCATCTAGGTTATTTGTCAACAGAATCTGTGTAATGGATGTTTGCTATGAGGAAGAATTTAAAAATTAGATCTGGGAGTTCTTGGCATATTCCCACCTGGCACCCCATTCACTTACCTTCCCAGAACTCTTAGGCTTAAGAAAAGCTTAATTAAAATCAAGTCAATGGAGAACTGTCTGAGAAACTAACAAGACAACACAGTAATAAATTAGGCTTTTAATCTTTCTCTCCCTTTTAGCTGTCATTCTAAACCCAACTTTTGATCCATCTGTATGGGTCTATGCATATTTTTTTTCATTGACAAGCTTTCTTTAATTAATAAGTGTGTATACACCAACCAAGATGCTTGATATTTTGAAGAACTTCGTTTTTTTGTATAACTATGATATGTCTTGATATTAGAAGGAAGGGTAGATTACTGGATTTGAAATTCAGAACCTAGGTCTGAGGCTCTGTGCTAGAGATAACCACATGTGGATGGTAGTGAAGTTATGCTGTGCACTGTGGTGTTCGGCCATACCAGTGGATCTAAACCCATTAATTTCCTACATTTTCTGCCAAGATCTTCTTTTTAGCCTCACTTTCCTCATCAATAAAGCCTGTTCCTTCTACTTACCAAATGATTATTAAAAAAAACTCATGATCTCATGTGTATTTTGAAATATTTAAAAAGTAGGAGCTGGTAGCAGTATCTGACATTTGGATTGAGAGAGGAGTGTGGCAGTGTCATGAACTCTTTCAGACTGAGTGGCCAAGAAGGGAGGAGGAGATGATGTTTGAGCAGAATTCTGAATAAAAGGATCCAGCCATGTGAGGGCTAAGGATAGATACCCTAAGTAAGTAGACCAGTAAGTTTGAAGACTCCCAAGACACTTGGGAGCAAAGCATGAATGAAAAATCAAATGCCACTGATTGGTGTAATCAGTGCAGTGAGAAAACAGGGAGGCAGATGGAGGGAAGATTGAGAGGTCCACAGGGTCATTCATGAAGACAGTCGTAGCCAGTCAGGAACTTACTCTAGGGGAATGGAACCCATAGGGAGATTGAACACAACATTTTCACTTGCTATGTGCCCTCAAACAAGTTACTTCTCCAAGTTTTCTTCTTCTTCTATGTATTCTGGACATAATAATGCTCATATTGAACAATGACGTTGAGAACTACATTCACAATTCTGCATAATATATGTAGTACTTGACCTTTGCATGTATTACTGACTGTTGCTGCTACTGTGGTTCACATTGTCATCTTTATCATTAGCATTACCTGACCTGTGTTAACTCCAGGTGTAGCTGTTGGGAAGAAGGAAGGGTAGCAGAGAAGACTAGACAAATATGGTACAAAGGAAGATAAGTACCAAAAATAAATATTTTATTTCCATAAATTAAACAAATCAGGCTATCTTTCTTTGTATACATATTTCATTTTCCTTCCAATCACAGGACTATCATAGCCTCTGATTTCAGAAGCTCCTGTTTAAGTCTGGGGTGCCTGAGATCAAGCCCTTCCATTAGACTCTGTGAGGGCATGGAGCCTGCTTAAGATTCTCTCTCTTTCTCCCTCTGCCTCTCCCTGCCTCACTTGCATGTGCTCTCTCTCAAAATAAATAAATAAACTATTTAACAAGGAGAAGGAGGAGGAAGAGGGGGAGGGAGAGGAGGGAGGGGAGGAGGAGGAGGAGAAAAAGAAGCAGCAGCAGCAGCTCCTGTTTCAGTCCATGTCAGCTGGCTCCTGACTTCTGAATTACTCTGCTTGCAACTCCTGGTCCATAAATCTATGGGTCAGGCAGGCAGCTTCTCTATGAGTGTACGCCAAGCACCCACATCGCAATCCAGGAGGTCAGGCAACCCTTCTGAAAGCTGTTGGAGCTGATAACTCATCTTGGATGTGGATAGCAGGTATTTGGACTCATCTCTCTTGAAAATAACAGTAATAGAACAAAATGCATTTACGTCAGCTGCATTCTCAGTATGTTCTGTGCAGAGGATGCCCATAACCCTTGCTTTAAGGGGGAAAACCAGAAAGGTGAGGTGGGAGTGTTCCAGGTCTGATAACTTCTCAAGAGTGCTTTGAAAAGGCCATGTTTGCTTTCATCTTACTCTCAGAACAAATGCTTAGGGATCTAGTATGTGGACAGAGGGATCTTGGCTAATAATCCTCCAGTCTGTGGATCTTTCTTCTTTCCACTATCCTTTCTCTTGTCCTCCATTTCTGTCTCCTTGTCCCATGCTTTCTTTCTTATGTTCCATTACTCCTTATTTTTTTTTTCTTTTTCTTTCTTTTTTTGGTCTCTGTCTCAACATGGACACTGACAATTTATTAGATTCCAACTAAGAGCCAGAGATTTTTCTGGGCACAAGAGATACAAACACAAATATCACTGAACAACTACAGCTACCCAAGAAAGAAAGCATCCTATGGTATGTGGTTTTGTGGAAACACAAAGGAAGATGGGTTGATCTTAACTGGGGCATCAGAAAGGATTAATTTTTTCAAGTAAGGTAACTGAAAGAGACAAAGAAGTTAAAGATATTTTAAGCCAAGGGAACAGTAGGAACAAACACAGAAGTGAGAAACACCAAGATGCAAAGAGGTGAGGCTGGAAGTTGGCAAGTCAGGGGGCTTTTCAAGCCACACTTAGGAGGATGGACTTTATAAAAGAAGGACTGGTAAGTCACTAAAGGATTTTAAATGAGGATATGATATGATCAAATCTGTATGTTAGAAGTACCATTCTCCAGTATGTGGAGTGTGATATGGAACAGGTCCATTAGAATTCTATTATATTGTTGAAATGAGAGTTGACACGTATCTGATAAAGTCAGTGACATAGTAGATGGCATCGTAACACAGATAAAGAGGACAGAAAATACAAATATATTAAGGTGGCAGAAGCTCTAAAACTCAATATCTGCTTACATGGAAGGATGAGCAAAAGGAAACGGTAGAATATGATTACAAATTTTCAGGCCCTAATATTTGGTTGGATATTGGTGATATTCAGTAAAACAGGGATGAGAAAAAGGAGCTTCTGTACTGAGAAGGAAGGCAGTTGAGGTTGAAGTACCTGTGGGACATCTGTAAACAGATAACTATATTGATCTGAAACTCTGGCAGTCTCTGATTCCGTGTTTATAATGGAGAGATTGCACTTGGTTGTTGTTTTAATTAGAAATGTATGTAAATCTCCTAGCAGTCTCTAGCACATAAACTCTTCTAAAAATTAATTATTCCTTTCTTGTCCTTTTGTATGCCTGTAGGGCTCTGTTTGTACCTCTTGAGGATCCTTAGGGGCTGCGTGTCTTCCCTGAGAACTTCTATGAAAGGGTTGCCTCCTGGAGTGAAACCCTAAGATCAGCCACATACAGAAGTTCAGAGCAGAGATAAGTAATTGGCACTATCTTGGCTCCTGGGCTGGCCTAATTAAAGGTGAACATATCTAAAGAATACTTCTCCATGTTTTTCCTTATCAGTAAACAGGCTTTGTTCTGTGAATCCCTTCAGCCATTAATACCAGAAGAAAGGTGAGGGCCAAGGCTACAAAGATAGAGGAGGCTAGTGGGAAGGAGGAATGGAAGACTGAGTTCAAGGTGTGATACCAAAAGGAGAGAGACTGGGAGGTTCTTTAGCCCACTTAGGTAAGTGGTCTGACTCCCTCAAAAAGCTCTCACCTAAGAGAGGCTGGACTGGGAATACAACAACGCAGTCCCTAGGAAGCTGTGGGAGAATAGAAGAGATAGGCTGCTCCTCTTCCCTGCTCCATCTGGCCTGGGGGAGAAGGCAGAAAGGAGAGGGAGAGGCCTTCAGGGAGATGTCTCTGCAGAGAATGCAGAAGACCTGTGGCTCCTAAGTGACCTGGAGCAGAGGTGTTGAGAAAATGGTGGCCGCTCAGAGGTCTGTGGCTAGAATGAGGCAGTTACTCAGTATGGGATACCTCAAGACAAGAGACAATCATCCAGCACTACGGATTTCATCAATAGTTGCTAATGCTATGTGTAAAATAAAGACAGGAATAAAAGCTTGTAAGAATATTTTGGTCAGTTATAGGAAAAATAACAGCAACATTCTTTTGCACACCTAGATTATAATGGATAAATTTTAAGCCCAGCTACACAATAATATACTAATCAAATCACAACAAAAATGTGAGATTGTGAGTTCTGGGAGGAGGCAGAAGAAACATTTAGATAATAAACATTCTGGGCCAGTCAGAGCAGTGAACTCAAAGGTGAAAAGATTCTCAGTGTAGAGGTACATACACAGAATTATGGCCCTGGAACTTCAAGTATTTCTGACCCCTTTGTCAAGACCATCCCTACTATGAGAATGTTGAATCCCGTGATATTACCTGGTGCTAGACAGCTTCCACTTTATCTCACTTTCTTATTCAAGCTCTATGCCCACAGAACCACCTTCTTGATCATCTCTTGGCTCATCAAGTTTGTCTCCAGGAAATTGTGTTCTGGTTACAGGAGGTTTGGATTCTATCATTCACGGAACACTTAGATGTGGGCTCTGATTATGATTTTGTTTCCCATGTAGCTTGACTTCAGGGAGAGAATTTGTTGATTATCCCAGTGCAAAGTTCCTAATCTCAGAAAGTTCTGTTTCTCAAACTTCTCTCCATCTCCACTTCTCCCACCCTGGTGCAAACCACCCATCAATCCTCACCTCAGCTGTACAACTTCCTGGTCATCATTTCTGCTCTGCCAAATCTTTACAGCTAAACTCAGATCACATTACTCTCCTGCTCAAAACGCCCCAGTGGCTCACACTAGAAATAAATGTTTAACTCCTCATGGCCCCATAAGGGCCTTCAGGTCTGGCCCCTGACTAACTCCACATCCTCCCTCCTGTCTCTCTCTCCCTCACCCATCTCCTCTATCACATCATCCTTGTTGCCTTATCCCCATACCTGGCTTCTCAAGACCACAAGACTTTGCCTTTCCCCCCTCTAGTGTCCCAATCCCAGGTGCCCTCCTAGCATACATGTGTCTCCTGGGGTATCATCTCCTCTTCAATTCCTGGCAAAGCTCATTACTTCTGAACATAATACCCTGCCTTCTTTTTAAAAGCATTTATCACTACATAAGGTGTACATTGCATACTTATATTTTTTACTCCTTCACTATTGTTTAAAAGCCTAACAAGGCTTTTTTAAGTTTATCACTGTGCCCCTCACTCCCAAATTAGTACTTGGCATGCAGGAGGAATTCATTGAATACTGAATAAATGAATGAATGAATGAAGAAAATCAGCTTTCTGATGCCCTCTTGATCCTCTGTGCATGTTAGATTTCTCTCAACCCAGGATAATATAACGAGCCTGTCTCTAGTCTTCTAACCCTGGAGTACAATCCTAAAATGTAGCTAATAGAGAAAAATGGCTTCTTTCTCTTACTGTGGAGTCAAGATGGGTTTGAATGCTACGACTTCCTCACTATGTGATTCTACATAAGACACCTAACTTGTTGGGCTTCTGACACCACTCCTTATTCCTGTCTACAGTTCTCTAGTCATCACACACTCATCTGTGGTGTCGAGTGGACTCAGAATTTCTCTGAGACAAGACTTCCTTAATAAACACCAAGCTCAATATCTTGCCAATAGTATATCCTCAAAGGATTAGCTCTTTAACTGATTGCCCCCCCTTATGTTCTTCTTATCTTCATCTCTCTCTTTTGCTTATAGAGGCATGCATTTAAATCTCCCACTTCTTGTCTTTACCACTCTATCATAAAGATGATGAGTAACCAGAGAGCTGAGGAAAGATCGCACACTTAGAGAGCAAACTGTGGACTCAGGACTGCATCTGAATCACAGCGCTCCTAATTTACTATTTGTGTGACCCTGCACAAAACGGTCAACCTCTCTGGCTCCCTCCTCCTTCATATCAAACATGGATACTTCTCAGAGCTACAGTAGGAACGAAAGATAATGTATGTAAAGCATCTAGCAGGTGCCTGTTAACCAGTTTAACTTCCTATCACATTCAAGAATTTCAGAGATGGTTCCATGGATGGTAGACAAATATATGCTTAGGAAGCTCAGGCTCTGAAGCCAGATTGCCTTCACTCAAAGCCTGTGCTCATCACTTATCGGCTCTCCAGTACATGTCACATAAGCTCTCTGTGCTTCAGTTTCCTCAATAGTAAAAAGGGAATAACAGTATCTAGATCACAGTAGGGCCCAGCAATTAATAAATTCTAAACACATACACATATACACATTTGTGGGTATTAGTGGACATGATGTCCCTTTATAGTTGAAAATATGTTTAAAAAAAAAGCCCATCAAGATACTCTTCTCTCTCTACATGCTGGAAATTCAATTCTCCTCCTTCAACTTTCCCCCTCTAAAACTGCTTTATTCCCTCATCTTTCAGCTTATTTTATCTCTTTAATATCTCATTGAGAAGTATGTCTTTCTCCTCATATTCAATATTTCTTTGTGTCATTATGAGATGTAACTAGAGGATCCAGTCTGTGTGAAAGATTCTTTATCAAATAAAGCTGAGTTACAATGTACTCTTGGGAGCAAAAGCTGAACTTTGGTGTTTTTTCATCAAATCATATTTATTAAGATCTTGTGTTCCTAGCAATATGCTATTCTTAAAAATATTTCAAATATAAAAATTCCACAGCCCCATAATGGAAGACAGCTTAAAGGAAATGCAAGGAACAAAATGAAAACAACTGTTCTATTATAGCAATGACCATGTATGTCATTTAATTAATTTTTAAAATGCCTTCTGTGTGGTTGATACATTATCTGATTAGTAAATTGGGGGAAATTTATATTTCTGTATCTCTTACCTAGCTCTGGTTCTTCTAGAAGAATAAGACAAGGCAAGATTTTTAGTGTCTCATTATGCCAAGTTTTCTCTATATTTAAATTATTATCAAGTAATAGTTACTTGCCAGTCATTATTTTAAAAGGTCACTGGGATGAATAATTTTTGAAAGAAAATGCAAAATAAACACTGCCCATCATTCTTCTATTAAGTGTATGTTAAATGATTTTTAAAAAGCATCGTATTAAGCCTCCTGCAAGCCTTGCTTCCCATAACAAATATTTCTCTCTAGTTTATCTCTTGGAGAGGAATTACAAATAGTTATCTATGTGTACAGAAATTGTTTTCTATATTTCTGTTTGCCTTGTGAGGTAGAGGAAACAATACAACGTTGGGGGTCATGAGGTTCTGCCTTTGAATCCTGATTCACCACTCACTTAACGGAGTTGCCTTGGGCGCATTACTTGATTGTTCCAAGCCTTATGTTATCTGCAAAACTAACAAGTAATCCCCTACTTTGTAGTATTGCTATGAAGATTAAAGATAACAATGTATCTAAAGCACCTACCTCACAGAAAATAACCAATAAATGGTAGGGGTTTTAAAACATTGCTTATATTAAATTTTGCATAAAAATGTAAACACCTGCCTGCTTCCCAGGAAAACTCATTTGAGTAAAACACAGTTATACAATACAGCTAATGTGAAATAAATGGGATAGAATATATGTGAAGGAAAAAGGAAATATTGTAACAAAAACAACAAAGTGTTCATTCCAGCTCTCAGCTTCCAGGCAGGCAAGGCAATAAACATAGTTCTCATGAACTAACAGAGGAAGGATGTCATAGCAAAGAGAGAAAAGCAGTGTCCTGGTAAAGTCATCTAAACCATATTTAGCATGAGGATCCTTAAACAGAGAGAGCACAAAAATATTTTAGTAATAAATGCCTGAGATTAACAGGCTACAGAGTAGAAGCATGTCAATAGCATTTGATTTTGCCCATTTTATAGATAAAAAAGACTGAGTCTCAAAAGTTTAAGCAATATACACAAGTTTACACTCTACTAAGTGGCAAGATGAGATTTTGGCCCAGGACTACTGCTTATTGGTATGTGTGTGTGTGTGTGTGTGTGTGTGTGTGTGTGTGTGTTCTGTTTTGTTTTTGTTTTGTTTTGCCTTTCAGACAACACAGAGGAAAAACAATCATAGACATTTTTCTCAAGGAACTAGGTTTTGGAGAATAAAACTCTATATAGATTTACCTTTCATTAAGATCCCCAATTTCATGAAATAGGTCAGCATGTACCAGTGGAGGGATTGATTTTTAAAGATTTATTTACTTACGTAGAGAGAGTGAGAGAACGTGTGAGAAGGGGAAAGACAGAGGGAGAGAATCCCAAGCAGACTTCCCGCCTAGCATGGAGTCTGACACCTACCTGTTCGATCTCATGATTCAATGAGATCATGACCTGAGCTGAAATCATGAGTCATATGCTTAACCCACCAAGCCACCCAGGCACCCCGAGAGGGATTTGTTTTTAAAGATCTAAATGCGGACTTTCAACTGGGGTCTGATCCCACTGTTTGAAATGTTAGATATGGCATGCAATCCTTTTCAGTTGGCTTTATGTGTTTCCTGAAAAAATATGATATAAATAAGGGACTATGCACAAAATTTCAGTCTGCAGGAATAGTTCACTGTACTACAACATGGCCATGAATATCAGGCATTCAAATAGATACAGCTTCCATTTCCCCATTTAACATAAATGTATTGAGTGCCTGTGAAGTTGCATTTACCATTATGAAACCGGAAGGAGACAGAGTGATGACTTAAACACAGCAAACACTTTTGAAGATATCTCAGTCTTGTCAGAAAGACTGATAGATAAACAGGTACCAAGCATTGTGATGAATGCCAGATGCTCTTATTTTTAACTGATGCTCTTATTTTTAACTTAACAGAATATAGGTGCCCCATGGTTTCAGCAAACCAAAATAGCCATCAGGGACATCAGGTTGGATTGCCCAAGAAGCAGACTCTGAGATTGATTTTAGCTTGCAAGAGCTTATTGAAGAGTGCTACTGGGATCAACATTGTGGAAGAGAAAGGAAGGAAGCAACATTCGGCAGAGGGAGAAGTCAAGCTGTTATGAAGGTCCAAGGACAACATCGGCAGACCCCCATGGGGAGGCCTGCAGCCCTCCATAACTGTCCTCTATTGGGATGAGAAGGCTGGGATTTGTACCCTCTGAACCCATCAGTCATGGAATATAGACCAGCCTAGGAAAGGGATGTGGCCTTAGGCAAGGTAACTATGCAGCTGAGACAATCCCCAGTGGGACTGAAGGTGGAGGGCCACCTGCCAGAGAACTTCCCAACAGCAGGGGCAACTGTATTTAGGCCCTCCAGTGACATCTGGGTGGCACACCCCAGCAGCCACTATAGGGACCTGGACCCTGCATCCTTCCCTTCCACCATCCTCAGCATGTTGGGTTTTTTATTCTGAAAAGATCTCTTAATACTCATAAGCTCCTACCTGCCTCCAAATACGACATTCTGACACAAGAGCATACAAAATAGGGAGGAAGCAAAGGGACCATCAGCTCATACTATTCTCTCTTCAGAGAAAAATGTTTCCCAAAGGGTCACCAGAAGGGTTTTGTTTACTGGTCACTAAGCACAACTGCTGCCAGGACACAGATAAGATTTGTTATCCAGGAAGACAGAAAATGGTCTTTGGGTTGTGTTATGGAGTGAATGCCTGTGTCCCCCAAATTTTGTATATTGAAATCTAATCCCCACTGTGATGCTAGTTGAAGATGGAGCCTTTGGGAACGTTATGAGAGTAAGAGGTTATGAGAGTAGAGCCCTCATGAATGGAATCAGTGTTCTTAGAAAACAAGCCCTTGTGATTTCCCTCATCCCTTCTTCCATGTGAAGACCCATGAAGAAGATGGCTATTTAAGAACCAGGAAGCAGACTTTCACCAGACCCTGGATCTGCCAGCACCTTGACAGTGAACTTCCCAGCCTCCATAACTGTGAGGTGTGAATATTTAAGCCACCCTGTCTATAACAGTTTGTTAAAGTAAACAACTGGACTAAGAAAAATAGGTTGGATTAGAACTAACCCCAGTGCCATAGTGGGTTATCTGAGTTACACTGGAGATTTGCAAGTGGGGTCCCACACAGTCCGCCCTGCAGGGAAGAAGAGACTATTCAAGTGGTACTCATTTAAGGCTTCCTTCCTTGGGTTTCTTCCCAGGGTGTTGTTCTGAGGCAGGTAATTCTGTGAAAGCTAACACCTCTCAGCTTCAGTTTCTTCATCTTTAAACTGGAAATAATTATAAAAACTGAAGCAGTTATAGAAGTATGGGAGATAATGGAGTTGAAAGCATGCTATAAACTTAAAGAATCAGGAAACTGGTAGGTAGGAATAGTGAGTAGTGTTATTAATACCATGTACTGAAATTCATTAGTGTAAATCCACAAAAACAAGAGGAGCTTAATACAGACAGATTTCAATAAAACATGCCATTAATTTAAAGACATGATAAAAAATAAATACCCCTTAATACTTTTTGTGCAATGATCTTTGTCAAGCAAATTTGATCCCATTTTCTTCCTGGTTAAATGTTTTCCAAATAATCCCCAAGTCTTCTTGTTAAATGTCAAGCTCTTCACGTTAGCAGACAGAGGTTTCCTGGTCATGCCCTGTTGGCCTCTCTGTTCGGTGTCTCCCAGACCCTAAGTCTCCTCCAGCCACAAATTCCCTTAGTTCCCCACATACGTTAAATCTCTTCTCACATGCTGTCTTTCTGCCTCAGATGCCCACTGCACACCCGCTCACCTGCTGCCTCTCCATCCTTGACACTGTTGAGCCCTCTCTTCATTTCTCATGCCTCCTTAACTTTCCCTCAGATTGAGATGCTGGTTCTGGAGCTTTCCCTGTGAATATCACTGTTGTAGCACACTCTACACTTTGCCATTTTCATTTTTGTATCAACATGAAACTCTGATCATCTTGATGGCAGGAGCTATCTGATGGCAAGGGTCTGATTTGTCTCTGCCCACTGAGCCATATTCTCAGTACATGTGTGTGTGTATTGAATGAAGGCATTGCATGCCAGGTCTCAATATAGTTTGTAGATGTCCAGTGTTGTTACGGTCATGGAATATTGGAGTCACACTGCTTGAGTTTGATCCTGGATCTACCATTTTCAAGCTATATATGACCTTTAGCAAATAGCCTCTGTAAAATTAAAATACAAATAAGAAAAACTAAATAAGAAAAATAATGAAAGATACTCAGGAGTGCCAGGCACAAATACTCAATAAATGTAGTCATTATGGGGCGCTTGGGTGGCTCAGTGGGTTAAGCCTCTGTCTTCGGCTCAGGTCATGATCTGAGGGTCCTGGGATCGAGCCCCACACTGGGCTTTTCTGCTCAACGGGGAGCCTGCTTCCACCTCTCTCTCTGCCTGCCTCTCTGCCTACTTGTGATCGATCTCTCTCTCTCTATCTAATAAATAAGTAATCTTTAAAAATAAAAAAATTTAAAAATTTAAAAAATGTAGTCATTATGACAATGATGATGATAATAGGAAGAAATCCCATGGATATATATCATCTCCTCTGCTATTAGATGTCAAATATTATTTTGAATTATTCTTTGACTCCAAGCATGTATATTGGATTCTCTATATTGTATTAGACTTGTAATAGGAGCTCAATTATTATTGATTAATAAAAACAGCTAATATATATGTAGCACTTACTATGTGCCAAATAGTGTTCTATAGGATTTCATGTACATTAACTGATTAATTCTCTCCAATCCTTTGGTAGCTACCATTATTATTCCCATTTTTTGTAGCTAAGGAAACTGAGGCACATAGAGGTCAAATGACTTACCCTGGTGGTAAGTGGCAGTCCAGCTCCAGAGTCTTTTCTCTGAGTCTTTTACTCGTCATAAATAAGTAAGTGAATGAATATGTCTCAGCAGTTAAACACATTCAGCAAAGGGATCTATTCATCCTATTTTCAAATCCACTATAAATTAAATTTATCAGTCTGTCCCTTTTTTTTCCCCTTGAGCAACATTTTACATGCTTCTGCTTTCAGTTTCCCCACAGGTATACTATGAAATGGAAATGAATTGCATGGAATGCGAAGCTAGAACTGAAAAGGTCAATGTGTCTGCATCTCTGTGTTTAGCAATTAAGAACATATAGATTGGTATATTCGATCAAAGTGGTCTTGTTGTCTGGGGCCCAGTCTGTAGCCAAGAAACACTATCAGCATCTCCACTTGTGAGGTTCTATATGACCCTGGGCCAGGCTAATCAGATGAAATGTTTAACTACATCAGCCAATGGCAGCGAACTCAAAGAGTAAATTTGAAGCATGGTAGGGATCAGAAGCCAAAGAATAAGCTGGTGAAGTAATAAAAAGAAGGATAAAGTATAGCCAGGTACAGGGAAATGAGGCAGGTGTTGGAAAGCCATAATCTACAATACACTGTGAAGTGAACAGAAGCAGGTCAGCATAAGTGGGACTATTGAGACTGCTGTGGTGATTGTTTTATTATGTCTAATTAAGACATTAGGGAAATTTCCAGACATCCCAGTTACCCTTAATAACCCTTTACAAATTTGTCTTCGGTGAACTTACCTAAATCACATCTTAAAATGTTAACAAATTTACCCAGAAACTGAATGTTGAAAGGGAAGAGAACTTACAAATCATCTAGTCATCTTTTTTGTTTTAAAAAAGTCAACTTGGCCAAGAAGTTGGTCCATAATAACTCAATTAAAGTAATATATTTTACAAGATTGTAGCTACTATAAAAAGTGATATTTCCTCTTATTCATCCTAAATTTAGTGTTTTTAATTTTCAAAGATGTCCCCCCACCCAAATCTACTTTGGGAATACTATAATTGAGTAATAAGTCAAAACTCCCATACAGATATAAACTCCAGTCTTCCATGTAAAAGTCCTTAATTTATGAAAAATGATTTTCACCATTTCATAAAGGAGCCATCCATTCACAAATGAATGATTGAATGTGCATAATGAATTTCAGTTGAATGAATGCAGAGTGGCACTATCATTATAGTCAGTTTGGGATTTCTAATACAGGACTTCGAAATGTGTGTTACAAGTAGATACAGTGCAGGGAACTGAGGCTGTACTGTCTGATTCAGAATTTCAAGCTTTTTAACAGATAAAGAGATTGAACGTGTTGGCATCATGAGCTTTCCAGTATGATGCACTGAAGACAGATATTACATATGTAATGTTCAGGGAAAAAAATGGTTAACATGAATCTAAACTTGGGGAAATAATCAAGCAAGTCATAATAAGGAATGTTATGCAAAATAAATGAACTGTACTCTTTGAAAGTTAAAAAAAAGTTTGGTTAACTTTAACATTGAAGGAGATTACTAACATGATGAGTAAATTCACTGTGATTTGTGATTGAGTCTTGGGTTAAGAGAAAAGCTATGAATTACATTATTGAGACAATTAGATAAATTTAAATACTAAGGGTACAGTAGGTAATGAAATTGTATTGATGTTAAATTTCCTGCATATGATCACTGTTTTGGGGTTAAACAGAGCTTTCTTGTTCTATGAAAATACATGCTGGAGTATTTGGAGGTAAAGTTTCTTGATGTTGGCCATTAATTCTAAAATGGTAGCCCCCCCAAAAAAAATATAGGTATGTGCAGATTTGTATGAATGTATACACACACAGACACACACATAGACACACAAAACACACACATACACATGCACACTGTAAAAACAAACATGGCAAAAATTAACAATGGTTGAATCTAAGTGAAAAGAATATGGTTGTTCACTGTACTATTTTTATAATATTTATTTACATTTGAAATTATTTAACATAAATAGTTTGGGGGGAAAAAAAGGCTTAAAACTCTACACCAGATAGAAAACATGAAACCTGCATGTAATAAGCAGTTAAGCAATATGTTGAATAAATAAAAGGATAAACATTTTAGACATATTCTTCATGCCCGATTCTATATTCCCCACCCCCAGTCCTTTAATAGCCATAAATACCATCATTAAAAACTTCTTCGGACTAAGATTTTATCTTACTCGGAATCTCTAGTCAAGATGAAAATATTATTGGAAAGATCAACAATATATATTTACCCTCATTTTCTATTTAAACCAATCACTTTCCTGTCACAGTTCTTAGAAAAATTGCTTAATATTTTCTTTCTTCAGTTTTCTATGAAATAGGGAAAATAACTTACTTTTTGCTGTAAATCAAATAATTATGAAGATTAATTAGGGTAGTATATTAAAATGCTCATACTTAGCACTTAATGAATGCTAGATATAATTATTATTAGGTATATGCAAATTCTTTTTCATTAGGTATATGCAAATTCTTTTTGCTTTCCTGGTACATTCAAAGGCTTTATTCTTCCCATTTTTTCATATTACTTCACAGCATAATCATAGTGTGACAATGATGGCTGAAAAATAGTAGGAATGCTCTTGTGCCCAGCAGTATCAGAAATGTTTCACCTGCATGCCATAATTTTATTCTTGTAAACTTCCTGCAGGTTATATCTATAATTAACACTTTTGATGAGGAAACCAAGGTTCACAGTAGTTAAGAATCTTACGTTTAAGTACCTAGTAGGTGAAGGAGCTAAAATTGAATCCCAGTCTATCTGACTCCACACCAAGGCCCTTAACCAGTACAACATTTTGCCTCTGACTATTCATTTTAGGTAGGTAAGACTCCTCTTTGAACCTCTCTTAACATATGTATTCTTTATGCCCATTATAGCAACTCTATTCAAGCCATATTTCCACAGTAGATTATAAATATAGATGATAGATGATGGAGGCAAACCCTTGCCTTTGGTGATGTTTCTAGGAAGAAGTTGTTGCAGCTGAGGTCAAAGATGTTGCTGCCTGTGTTCTCCTCAAGGGTTTTGATGGTTTCCTGTCTCACATTGAGGTCTTCCACCCATTTTGGGTCTATTTTTGTGTGTGGTGTAAGGAAATAGTCCAGTTTCATTCTTCTGCATGTGGCTGTCCAGTTTTCCAACACCATTTGTTGAAGAGACTGTATTTTTTCCATTGGACATTCTTTCCTGCTTTGTTGAAGATTAGTTGACTATAGAACTGAGGGTCTATTTCTGGACTCTCTATTCTGTTCCATTGATCTATGTGTCTGTTTTTGTGCCAGTACCATACTATCTTGATGATGACAGCTTTGTAATAGAACTTGAAGTCTGGAGCTGTGATGCTCACAAACTTTGGCTTTCTTTTTCAACATTCCTTTCACTATTTGGGGTCTTTTCTGGTTCCCATATAAATTTTAGGATTATTTGTTCCATTTCTTTGAAAAAAAAAAAAAAAGTATGGTATTTTGATAGGGATTGCATTAAATGGGCAGATTGCTTTAGGTAAAGTAGACATTTTCACACTATTTATTCTCCCAATCCATGAGCATGGGATGCTTTTCCATTTCTTTGTGTCTTCCTCAATTTCTTTCATGAGTACTTTAAGGTTTTCTGAGTACATATTCTTTGCCTCTTTGGCTGGGTTTATTCCTAGGTATCTTATGGTTTTGGGTGCAGTTGCAAATGGGATTGACTCCTTAATTTCTCTTTCTTCAGTCTTGTTGTTGATGTATAGAAATGCAACTGATTTCTGAGCATTGATTTTATATCCTGACACTTTATTGAATTCCTGTATGAGTTCTAGCAGTTTCGGAGTGCGGTCTTTTGGGTTTTCCACATAAAGGATCATATCATCTACAAAGAGTGAGAGTTTGACTTCTTCTTTGCTGATTCAGATGACTTTTATTTATTTCTGTTTTCTGATTGTTGAGGATGGGACTTCTAACACCATTTGAATAGCAGTGGTGATTAGTGAACAGTCCTGCTGTGTTCCTGACCTTAGGGGAAAAGCTCTCAGTTTTTCCCCATTGAGAATGATATTTGCTATGGGTTTTTCATAAATGGCTTTGATGATATTGAAGTAAGTACCTTCTATCCCTACACTTTGAAGAGTTCTGATCAAGAAAGGATGCTGTACTTTGTCAAATGCTTTTCAGCATCTATTGAGAGTATCATATTGTTCTTGTCCTTTCTTTTATTAGTATATTGTATCACATTGATTGATTTGCAGTTGTTGAACCAACCTTGCAGCCCAAGAATAAATCCTTGGTCATAGTGAATTATCCTTTTTTTTAAAATTATTTTATTTATTTATTTATTTATTTATTTATTTTAGGATTTTATTTGACAGGCAGAGACCACAAGTAGGCAGAGAGGCAGGCAGAGAGAGAGGAGGAAGCAGGCTCCCTGCCGAGCAGAGAGCCTGATGCGGGGCTTGATCCCAGGACCCTGGGATCATGACCTGAGCCGAAGGCAGAGGCTTTAACCCACTGAGCCACCCAGGCGCCCCTGAATCATCCTTTTAATGTACTGTTGGATCCTATTGGCTAGTATATTAGTGAGAATTTTTGCATCTGTGTTCATCAAGGATGTTAGTCTCAAATTCTCCTTTTTTGGTGGGGTCTTTGTTTGGTTTTGGGATCAAGGTAATGCTGGCCGCCTAAAATGAGTTTGGAAGTTTTCCTTCCATTTCTGTGTTTTGAAACAGTTTCAGGAGAATAGGAAATAATTCTTCTTTAAATGTTTGGTAGAATTCCCCTGGGAAGCCATCTGGCCCTGGGCTCTTGTTTTTTGGGAGATTTTTTTTTTTTTTAGATTTTATTTTTATTTGACAGACAGAGATCACAAGTAGGCAGAGAGGCAGGCAGAGAGAGAGAGGGGGAAGCAGGCGCCCAGATGAGCAGAGAGCCTGATGCAGGGCTCGATCCCTGGACCTGAGCCAAAAACCGTCTTAACCCACTGAGCCACCCAGGTGCCCCTTTCGGGAGATTTTTGATGACTGCTTCAATCTCCTTCCTGGTTATGGGTCTGTTCAGGTTTTCTATTTCTTTCTGATTCGGTTTTGTTAGTTTATACGTCTCTAGGAATGCTTTCTTCCAGATTATCAAATTTGCTGGCTATAGTTGCTTATAGTATATTCTTATAATTGTTTGTATTTCTTTGGTGTTGGTTGTGACCTCTCCTCTTTCATTCACAATTTTATTTATTTGGGTCCTTTCTCTTTTCTTTTTGATAAGTCTGGCTAGGGGTTTAACAATCTTATTAATTCTTTCAAAGAACCAGCTCCTACTTTTCTTGATTTGTTCTACTCTTCGTTTGGTTTCTATTTCATTGATTTCTGCTCTGATCTTTATGATTTCTCTTCTCCTGCTGTGTTTAGGCTTTCTTTGCTGTTCTTTCTTCAGCTCCTTTGGGTATAGGGTTAGATTGTGAGCTTGAGACCATTCTTGTTCCTTGAGAAAGGCTTGTATCGCCATATACTTTCCTCTCAGGACTGCCTTTGCTGTGTCCCACAGATTTTGAACTGTTGTGTTTTCATTTTCATTTGTTTCCATGAATTTTTTCAGTTCTCCTTTAACTTTCTGGTTGATCCATTCATTCTTCAGTAGGATGCATCTATAGCCTCCATGTAATTGAGCTCTTTCCAGCTTTCCTCTTGTGATTGAGTTCTAGATTCAGAGCCTTGTGGTCTGAAAATATGCAGGGAATGATCCCAATCTTTTGGTACTGGTTGCGACCTGATTTGTGACCCTGGATGTGATCTATTCTGGAGAATGTTCCATGTGCACTAGAGAAGAATGTGTGTTCTGTTGGTTTGGGATGGAATGTTCTGAATATATCTGTGATGTCCATTTGGTCAAGTGTGTCATTTAAAGCTTTTATTTCCTTGTTAATCTTTTGCTTAGATTATCTGCCCATTTCAGTGAGGGGGTGTTAAAGTCCCCTACTATTATTGTATTATTGTCTATGTGTTTCTTTGATTTGCTTACTAATTGATTTATGTAATTGGCTGCTCCCATGTTAGGGGCATAGATATTTAAAATTGTTAGATCTTCTAGTTGGACAGACCCTTTAAGTAAGATCTAGTGTCCTTCCTCATCTTTTATTATAGTCTTTAGCTTAAAATCTAATTTATCTGATGTAAGGATTGCCACCCAGTTTTCTTTGATGTCCATTAGCATGGTAAATTGTTTTCCACCCCCTCACTTTAAATCTGGAGGTGTCTTTGGGTCCAATGAGTTTCTTGTAGCCAGAAAATTGATGGGTCTTATTTTTTTTTAATACATTCTGATACCCTGTGTCTTTTGATTGGGGCATAGCACATTTACATTAAGGGTAACTATTGAAAGATATGTAATTAGTGCCATTGTATTGCCTGTAAGATGACTGTTGCTGTATAATTTCTCTGTTCCATTATGATCTACTACTTTTAGGCTCTCCATTTGCTTACAGGACCCCTTTCAGTATTTCCTGTAGGGCTGGTTTGATGTTTGCAAATTCTTTTAGTTTTTGTTTGTCCCGGAAGCTTTTTATTTCTCCTTCTATTTTCAATGACAGCCTAGCTGGATATAGTATTATTGGCTGCATATTTTTCTCCCTTAGTGGTCTGAATTTATCATTCCAGTTCTTTCTGGGCTGCCAAGTATCTGTGGATAAGTCTGCTGCCAATCTAATATTTCTACCATTGTATGTTACAGACTTCTTGTCCCAAGCTGCTTTCAGGATTTTTTTTTTAAAGATTTTATTTATTTATTTGAGAGAGAGGCAGTGAGAGAGCATGAGCTAGGAGAAGGTCAGAGGGAGAAGCAGACTCCCTGTGGAGCTGGGAGCATCCTGATGCGGGACTCGATCCCGGGTCTCCGGGATCATGACCTGAGCCGAAGGCAGTCGTCCAACCAACTGAGCCACCCAGGCGTCCCATGTTTTCAGGATTTTCTCTTTGTCACTAAGACTTGTAAGTTTTACTATTAGATGATGGGGTGTGGACCTATTCTTATTGATTTTGAGAGTGGCTCTCTGTTCCTCCTGGATTGCTTGTGCCGTTTTCCATATTAGGGAAATCGTCTATTATGATTTGCTCCAATATACCTTCTGCCCCTCTCTCTATTTCTTCTTCTTCTGGGATCCCACTTATTCTAATTTTGTTTCATCTTATGATATCAATTATCTCTCAGATTCTCCCCTCATGGTCCAGTAGTTATCTCTCTTTTGCTCAGCTTCTTTATTCTCCATCATTTGGTCTTCTATATCACTTATTCTCTCTTCTGCCTCATTTATCCTAGCAGTAAGAGCCTCTATTTTTTTTATTGCACCTCATTAATAGCCTTTTTTATTTCAACTTGGTTAGATTTTAGTTCTTTTATATCTCCAGAAAAGGATTCTCTAATATCTTCCATGCCTTTTTCGAGCCCAGGTACTTGAGAATAGTCATTCTGAACTCTAGTCCTGACATATTACAAATATCCATATTGTTTAGGTCCCTAGCCATCGGTACTGCCTCTTGTTCCTTTTTTTTTTTTTTTTTTGTGGTGAGTATTTCTGCCTTGTCATTTTATCCAGATAAGAATATACAAATGAGGGGAGCCTGGATGGCTCAGTGGGTTAAGCCTCTGCCTTCGGCTCAGGTCATGATCTCAGGGTCCTGGGATCAAGTCCCACATCAGGCTCTCTGCTCAGCAGGGAGCCTGCTTCCTTATCTCTGTCTCTGCCTGCCTCTCTGCATACTTGTGATCTCTATCTGTCAAATAAATAAATAAAATTAAAAAAATAAATTAAAAAAATCTAAAGAATATACAAATGAGGGAGTAAAATACTAGAAGGGTGCCTAGACCCCTGAAAAATATACACTAACCAAATCAAAAGAGACCCAAAACCAGGGGGAGAAGAAAGAGGGGGTGGTGTTAAAAAAA
>PISX010009455.1:0-75684 GCA_004024625.1 Mellivora capensis
AGGGAAATTGGGGGGGAGATGAACCATGAGAGACTATGGACTCTGAAAAACAACCTGAGGGTTTTGAAGGGGCGGGGGGTGGGAGGTTGGGGGAGCCAGGTGGTGGGTATTGTGGAGGGCACGCATTGCATGGAGCACTGGGTGTGGTGTAAAACTATGAACTCTGTTACGCTGAAAAGAAATAAAAAAAAAAAAAGAATAAAAAAAAAAAGATGTGCCTGTTTTATAGGGACCTTAGGGTTGTTGGCTTCTTGTTCTTCGAGCTTATTTCTGGGGGAGGGGCTTGCCTCACTGTTATGCAGGCAACCCTATTTGGACAGAATTACCCTGCCCCCTGTGGGGGGGACGGGTTCAGTGAAAATTGGTTTTGGGGGACTTTTGTTCTCTGGCAGCTTTCCCTGGCAACTTTCCACGTCTTTTCCAAGAGTCAGAACAGAAGTCATCCTATCCCAACTTCTGTCTCAGAACAGAATCAGAGAGATTACAGTCTGTTCTCCATTGAGCTCTCAGACCACATTGTTTCTGTTTTTGTCTGTCCTGCTAAAAATTGCAGTGGCCTGGGTTATGCACCCCACAGCAGCACTCCCAGACCTCACTTCCATGTCCAGGCATGTCTCTGCTCTTTGTGCTTCTAAAACTGCTAGCTTCCCCCAGTTCATGTGCATGCCCCCACAGCTCCAGGTTTCAGTTTGGGAGCTGCCCTAAAGTCCTTTCCCCACTGCTACCAGTCTGCTAGTCTGTGCCTCCAGTCTGCAGTGTGGGAGGCTTTTGCACCCTAGTGGCACAGTATCCTGGAAGCTCCCTTCCGCTTCTATTTATCTTCTGATATCTGTCCTCAGAATCATGGCTCCCCACTTCATAACTAGAAACCAACTGCCAGAGATTCTGTCCTTAGAGATCCAGATATATCTTCTTATATCTCAGACTGACTCCATGGATTTTCAGAGTGGTCTGGTAGATATCCAGCTCAATTCAGGGACCAATTTGAATAGGGTCTCATACTTCTCTGCAATCTTTGCCTCCACTATGCTCTGTATTAAGATGAATTCTGGAATTAGGGGAGTCTACAAACTAGGAAAGAATCAGAGGATGCATATATACAAAGCATTGTCTCTATTTTTATTCTAGAAGGAATATACTTGGCAGAATCTTGGTTTATATTCCTCATCTGAGCACATGAGAATATGGTATTCTCTGAGAAATGCTTGTATGTCTCAGATATTACATGACAGAATCACTAATGTTGCCATGTATTAGCCATTGTACCAGGTATCTATTGCAGCTTTTTGCATATTAATTCATGTAATCCTAAAAAAAACTCCCCTGAGGAATGCACAGTTACTATTTCCATTTTACTCAGGACACTGAGGTTTGTGATCTTTAAAAATGTATAGAAAATTTAGGAACTAGGAAAGCACAATTCCAATCTAGGCAATGGGCTCCAGATCCTGTCCCTGTAGCCATAACTGGCCTCTCAATTTGTAATTTACAAACATGAATGACGTCAAAATCCTTTTTCAACAGATTATCTTGTGATACGTGTGTCCCACAAAACCCACTATGGGGAAACATCTTCTAATTGCAGATCAGGGCATATTTAACTTTATATGGACACTTAGGAAGAAGGAAAGAAGCATTTTTCAAATTAATAGTTGGAGTAAAAAAGCATTATGAAAAACTTATCTTGGCTTCTGTTAAGATATATTGGATTCATGATTTTTATCGTAGTTTTTTCCCGATTTTTTCACAATATTTATTTAAAGTGCACATAAGTTTTGTCAACTTATTTTGAGCTCTAATTATTTTGTTAACAAATACTAAAACATGTTAATAAGAATTCCACTTCTCTTAAAAGACTTTCAAACTGCTCTTCAAATTTATTATAACTATTTTCCTGATGATGCATAAAATAATTGAGCTTAAAAAGAACTCTTTAAAATGAAATAAAGCTGCTTATGCACAATTCAGAGTCTTATCTTTTTACATACACCCTGAGGAAACTCAGGCAGCTTAGATTTATGCACGTTTTATTTGGTTAAATTTGTGAAGTATTTGATCGTATTTCTGAAGACTTACAATTGCTTTTGTAGTGCAGTCAGGTGGTCTATTTTCTTCTCTTCTAGTTTATGAGAAGGGCTATGATTTATGCGACTGATATAAAACTGCTTTCAAGTTAACATATACTGAAGACAGTATATAAAGCTAATAGTCAAAATCTTCTGCCGAAGGCTATTGCTTTCACTGGTTATTTGGAAACTGTCAAGATGAGGAAGCAATGAGAATATAAGTGTTGCACAATTCAATTTTAGTTGTCTTCTGGGATGAGAGCTAACATTATTGACAGTGAATTTTGGTAGATAATAAACTTTAGAACTAAGAGTTATTGGAATTGGTATGCATTTAGAGATTCCACTTAAATTACAAACTACATGCCTACCTTCAATCCTAAATGGCTAGTTGTTACCTGCATAACTAACAAAATGTGGGAAAAAAAAATTTCTTCTGGTCAAAGATATGCTTTTAAATGTTTATAACAAAGCACCGTACCATAAAATATCTTATTTTCTCCATTTTCCAATTTGCCATTTAATTGTGGATTATTGAATGTTTAATTAGAACAAAACATTTATTATTCTGTCATTAACATTTATGATTCATTCTATTTTTTGCACTATCTTATTTTTCACCCTGTTCATATATCTTAAATTATTTTTTAATGACTTCTATATAGTCTTAAAATTTTTCTCAACCATTTCAAACATTTTTTATACTATAACCATAAAACATTTATTTTTTTACTATAACAATTTTTTATACTATAATATATAATATAAGTTATTATAAATATTATATATTTGTAATATATAATATATATAATATATATAAATATTATAAATAAAAATATAATAAATAATATTTATTAATAATATATTATATTATATTATAAATAATAAAAATATAAAAAATAATAATATATATAAATATTATAAATAAAAAATATAATATATAATATAAATATAAAAATACTATAGTATTTTTTTATACTATAACCATAAAACATTTATTTTATACTATCTTTTAGGTTGTACTCTAATATCTTGAATTATTGAATGTCCTCTATTGCCCTGTAGTGATGAGGAGGTCTCATTGCTTGGGAAGTGCTGTCTGGAAACAAACAAATAAAAACTCAAAAAACTTTTTAAGTTATTTTAAGTTTCCATCAAAATCTTTTAATAATAATTTTCCAGACCTGAGTTCTTAGTTTTGCTTATATGCCATTTCTCATATAACTTTCCCTTTCCTTTTTAATTTTGGCTCTTATTTTCTGCCTTTATTCCAGATTTGAATAAATACCTAGCTAATTAGCTAATTGCTCCTACCTCAATACTTTATATTGAACAAGAACAATAAAACTGTGGAACACTTCTGGGTTTGTTTGTTTTTTCCCTCAGCTTCTAAAAAATGAATAAACTTAAGTTTTATTAAAATAGCCACTCAGGAGTGCCTGAGTGTCTCAGTTAGTTAAGCATCTGCCTTCAGTTAAGGTCCTGGAACCGAGCCCTACATTGGGATCCCTGCTCTGTAGGGAGGCTTATTCTCCCTCTGCGTGCTACTCCCCGTGCTTATGTTCTCTCTCTCACTCTCTTTCTATCTTAAATAAATAAATAAAAGCTTTAAAATAAATAAATAATAAGTAAATAAATAACATCCACTTACATATTTAGTATCTTGCCTTTATATTTAGCTTTTACATTTATAGATTATAATAGGCTATAAAAAGAAATATAGAAATATAAATACTTCCCAGTAGTTTTATTTCTTTTCTTTCTTGTATTGTCTTACCTTTCTGTCATTTACTTAATACAACATAATATCTTTATGTAGAATCATGATTGGTAAGTTTCTTCAAGGTAATATATTTTAGCCTTATAGGATCTAGATACATTCTACTGTAATCTTCTTGGAGAATATATAGTGACGCAGTAAAGATGACAAGGAGAAACAAACTGTATTTTGTAACAAAACAATGAAATTTGATGAATGGGGCAAATTTAAGAAGGGAATCATTTTTTTGACCAATATATAACTAATTGGTTTTAAACCAATACAATTTTTTAAATTTATTTGCTTCCTTGGTTATAATAAACATGTTGACTGAGTTGTATGTATCCACTTAACGTTATATATTAAGATATTTCTCCAATATGGTTGCTGAGATTTAGCATAGGGTGAAACAAATTTCACCCTTTATTTTTACTTTTGGATGGTTAATATTTATTTATCATCTGTCTATCTATCTATATATCTATCTATCATCTATCTATCTATAATATATACACCAATGTACTGAAATAGAGCTTCAAAGTAACTTCTTCTGTGCAAGACTATAACATTTGGAGACAAATTTGCATAGTTCAGGACCACATTTAGCATATCCTGAAACTTTTCTCCAAATTAATATTCTTATATGAGTAAGAAAAAAAATTCTTTTCCAATCACATGCCAAAGAGGCTTTGATCTTAAACATACTTCTTATAGATAAATTTGTATAACTCCTCTGAGAAAATTATTTCTTTTTTTTTTTTTGGTATCTGCTGAGATACACATGATATACTAGTTTGTAAGCAAATGCAATTCACTGTCTCCTGGACAACTACTCAATATCAGTACTAACAGCTGAACTGAAAACTGTAACTACAGAGGAAATGGTTTTCTACAGCTTCATGCTCTGTTAAGTGGAAAGGATTCTTGAAGAGAAACACTCATATGAAAGATTTTAACTGACTTTGAAAACTTATGTACCAGTTTTGAAGTACAGAACCGGATCAAAGCAAAATACTCTCCATACGAGTGCTGTAGATCTCATGTATTCCATGAGCGTCCAAGATGTAGAATTCAGAATAGAAAATATTTTAGGGATCTCTTTCCCACCTACCCCCAAATCACCTTGAGGATGTGACATTGCCCCAGGTAAATCTTTCACATCAATGGGATAGGAAATTATTTAGTAGTACATGTTGAGTTCTTTGTATTGTACATTTAGGTAGAGCTGGTACCTGAAGTTTCCAAATAGTTCAGACTTTAGGTTGATGTGATTAAAATGACATTAAAAATCACATTTTTTTCTTTTAGGTTGATGAGATATAAGATATATCTGCACAAGTGATGTTCCTTTGTCTCTCCAATAAACCATTAGAAAATGTAATAGGAAAAAATCCAATTGAAACAAAGAAGAGAGCTTATAAAATAATTAGGAATAAACATTATAAAATATAGTCAAGAACTTTATGAGGAAAAACATAAAACTTTAATGAAAACCATGAAAAAAGACTCTAGTAAATGGGAAACATTATGAGATGGAAGCAACAATAAGTTTAGCATTGATTCAATTTCTTCCATCTAATTCAAAATCAGTCAAATAAAAATATTCTTTTTTTTTAAATAAAAATATTCTTAAGTAAAAAGATTTTGTTTTCTTCCTACTCAGGGAAAATCATCCATTTTGTTGGACAAAGCAGCCTCAAGTTGTAGCTAGTTTTCCCTTCTTCCTTCAATATTTTAATTACTAAAACTATCTAGCATATTTTAACATCTAATAAAGTTAATATGATATAATTGATTTATTTGTAATAATTTTTCTTGTTTGTTTTTTCCAAATGAAATTTAAAATGTATTGTTCTGAAAATAAAATGTACATTAATTTTAGGGCTTAAAATTAATTTATAAACTAGCTTATGGAAGACTGACACTTTTATTTTATTTTTCTCAGAAGCATGCAATCTCTTAGTTTTATCAAAATGTAAAACTGTTCTTTGGGAATTTAAAAATGTTTGAAGTATAGAGGTTTGCATAGTTTATATAATTTGCTAAATTGTAGAAATGTGATATATTTGTATTTTAGTCAATCTCTGTTCAGTTCTGATATCAATATTGTATATTTATTATTAATATGGTTAATTAAAAATAACTTTTAAAATGTTTCTTTGGAATTATCTACTTTTATAAATTTATATTTAAAGATTTTGTTTCTTTATTCTTTCTTTCTTTCTTTCTTCCTTTCTTTCTTTCTTTATTCATTTGAGAGAGACAGTGTTTGTGTGTGAGTTGGGGAGATATGGAGGAAAGAGCCAAGGAGTGGGAGAGAGGGGGGAAAGAATCGGAAGTAGACTCCACACAGGGCAAGGGCACACAACCAATGTGGGGCTGGATCTCATGACCCTGAGATCATGTCCTGAGCTGAAACCAAGGTTCAGGTGCTTAACCAATTGAGACTATAAAATTTGTTAGAATGTGTTCATCATATAGGTATTCTGCTTTTGGGGAACTGATTATAGCTCTCCATTCCTCCTGTGGAAATTTTCTATTTGTTTCTTTTTTTTTTTTCTCTGATCCACTTTTTTAAAACTATATTTTCATTGAATTTTTACATTCCATCTATCTTTTCAAGTGCAAGTACATAGAGAAATTCAAAACAGTTCCTAAGGATCACTTTGATATTGATATATTTGTGCTTAACTCCACTGATTTCTATTGATCATGACTTTGACTACATGACTCTTTGCACTTGTCACATTTCATCAAATTTACACTTAAAATTGTTGAATTTTAGGTATTTAAATTATATCCAAGTAGAAAAAATTAAAAAATGCTAATACTGCTATTTCATAATTTGTCAGCTTTATATAATAGTTTTATTGCCCATCTCTTATGAATGTGGTTATTTGCCCTTGGATGTTCTTTTTATTTTTTCCCCCAACTTTCTCTGCTTTTTTATAAATTAGGTTATTTCAGTATTATTACATGTGAATTTTTCACTTTATTTTGTTGCTCAAGTCCTCACATTTACTGTAGTGTAATTTAGACTATTTAAATATTTTTGATGTTTATGGTCATGCTTTGTGTGGTATTTTATTCAGTCACTACTTGATTGCCCAAAATGAAATCTCTAGTAGTTTCTTTAGGAAGTACTTATGGGAATATAATTCATGAGATTTTCTAAGTTCAAAACTATTTGTATCTGGTCTTTATACTTGAAAGACAGTCTGGCTAGATACAACATCCTGGCCTCGTTTATTGCCCCACCCCGTTTATATGTCTGATATGAGTTTTTCATTGTGTTATAATAAATATGGCTTTGAGAGAACTGAAGTCAATTTGACTTTTTCTCCTAAAAAGTGATCAATTTTCTTGGCTAATTATAAAAATAATTTATCTTCAGGATTAGTAATTTTATTATGATATATCTTGGTGTTTAATGTTCTAGGTAATTTTTTCTTAGTTTTTCTTTTCCTTCAGTATGATGTTACATGTCTTCTTTTGTTTTAGAAAGTTTTTCTTTAATTATGTCTTCAAGTAATTGTTCCATTCTCTTATTCTGTCTAGCTTCTGCTGAGAAATTAACTAGATGCATGTTGGATCCATTCCATTTAACTTCAATATTCTTACTTCATCTTTAACTTATTTTAACTCTTTTCCTATAGCAATTTCAATCTTTTTATGATTTCACTTTCTATATGTTCCCTGATGATGGCCACTAACTCTATTCTTCCATTAATCTTTCCAATATTGTGCTTAAGATTTATATATTTTTCTTTCCTTCACCACTCTGTCTTCTTTCAGATCTCATTTCATAACTTCTGCTATCTCACCACCTCTTTTGTATTTTATATTTTCAACATGTAGTGTTCTTTCATGGAAGTTCAATAAGCATTATTATTTTAAAAACTTAATGGCATGATATTTATGAATTATATTCAATGCCACAGCAAATCCTCCCTTTTCAATTGTTGGGATCCCACTTTTTATATAATATTAAGAATGAAGCTTTTATATAACAGACTTAGGCTGTAAGTTCATGGACTCTGAAATGTAGCAATGCTTAGACTCAATAATAACAATTATTTTGGTGACTTCAGCCCTAAGGGTAAAGTAATATGTTAATATAACATTTGCATTATCTGCTTTCAGCCCAGAATATAGATATTTGAACTCCTTTTCTTTTGCTTTCATTTATATGATGCTATAAATATAGCCAGAATAAGACAGGGTTCAAGATTTCTTATCATTTTAAAATCTCCATAAATAATCATTTTAACTGAGATGTGGCTGACATGAAGCAAATAGCAATGAGATTCTTTTCATACTTAGTGTTTATAAATTAATATCACATTCTATCCCTGATATTCTATTGTAATATAGCTAATGAAATTCTTGGCTTCTCTGTAGATTTATGACTTGCAGTCAATTTTCTGGTATGGATATCTATTAAAATTAAATTTATTGTTTCCAAGAAAGAGAAAATAATTCAGAATAATACACAAGTAAAAATATATATACATATATATACACATATGCATAAATATAGACATATATGTGTATGTGTGTATGTGTAAGGCAGTATAATCAACATTCCTTGAATGGGATATGTAAACAAAGTATCTCCATAAAACAAGCTTATGGACAGGCTCTTTGAGACTCCATTGTTAAGTTAAATTAGCTCCAACTAATTTCTTTTCTTGTGTCATTTAGTCAAGATTAAAAGTTCTGAAAGAAAAATAGTGTCTGATTGGACTCTTTCTGAAAAGATATCTACTCCTTGGCCAGGGGAAGGAATACTGTCCTCTATAATTGAAACTTCATAGCCTGATTAAAGGAGAAGTGGTTCTTCAAAACATAATCACAATGGTATTATAAGACAATAGAATAAATTCTAGGAGAAAAACAACAAACATCCACTGTCTTAATATATTCTTGACTCTCAATGAAAATATGGATATAATACAACTTTAATTCCTTTTTGTTTCTAATATATTTCTTTTTCAATAAATTCTATTTAATCCGAACAATATGAATGTGAGTTCAGTGGTTCTCAACATTGGCCTCCCATTAGAATCATCTTGGAAGCTTAAAAATTTCTAACTCAAAGTCCTGTCCACACAGTGTGTTTGAATTGGAGGTTGGGGGTATTTTTACATGAAAACTTTTTTTTTAAAATTATTGGCTACCACCCCTGGAATTATAATGTGCAGTGGGGAGGAGACCATTCAGCTTTATGGTTAAGTGTTCAGATTCTGGAGTCAGACTGTATGAATTCAAATCCCAGCTAAATGTCTTGCTAGCTTATGACATTGGGCAAGTTAATCAAACTCATCTGTAAACTGGACTTCTTGGAAAGACTAAATGAACTAATAGATACAAATGCACTTAATACAGTGGCTGACAAATTAAAACACTCAATTCCTGTTAATTATTAGTATGATTCACAGGAAACAACAGCTGTTGGTGAGAATGTGGAGGAAGGGTAACCATCATACACTGTTGGTGGCAACGTAAACTGGAGCAATGACTCTGGAAAACAGTATTGAGGTTCTACAAAAAGTTGAAAATAGAACTACCTTATGACCCAGTGATTATACTAGTAGGTATTGACCCAAAAGATGCAAAAATACTGATTTGAAGGGACACATGCTCCCCAATGCTTATAGCAGCATGATCAACAATAGCCAAATAATGGAAAGAGACCAAACATCCATTGATTGATGAATAGATAAAGAAGAAGTGGTATCTATCTATCTATCTATCTTACTCAACCATCAAAAAGAATGAAATTTTGCATTTACAAAGATATGGACAGAGTTAGAGTGTATTATGCTAAGTGAAGTAAGTTAGTCAGTGAAAGACAAATACCATATGATTTCACTCGTGTGGAGTTTAAGAAACAAAACAGATGAACATAGGTGAAGGGGGAAAAAAGAGAGGAAGACAAACCATAAGAGGCTCTTAACTATAGGAAACACAGGGTGCCTGGAGGGAAGGTCAGTGAAAGATGGGTTAAATGGGTGATGGGAATTAAGGAGGACACTTATCATGAGCACTGCGTGTTGTATGTTAGTGATGAATAACTAAATTCTACTCCTGAAACCAACACTATATTATAAGTAACTGGAATTTAAGTAAAAACCTAAAAACTTTAAAAAAGCAAGAATCCCTAAAAAATTATTAGTATTTTTGGTCAGTTTGGCTGCACTCTTTTGAGGGATTTGTTCTCCTCATACATCTTATATTGTCAATTAAAAAAAAAATAAGCCTTATAAATGAAGATAGACGTCGCAGAACATTTACATGCTCATGGGATACTGCCAATTTTGTAATTCTCAACTTTTAATCTGCCTATTAAGAGGCCTCCAGCTATGTAATGAGGGAAGTCAGAGGTTAGTCCAACTCCACAGTTACGGGGCAGAATTGGATTAGCAGGCATTATCCTCCACAAAGCAAGCTAGTAGGCTGCAAGTGTCAGCAAGGAGGTTTCTCCTTTGTTTGGAAAGAAAGATTGTATCCCATGCATAGATATGTGTTTGGAAAGAAAGACTGTATCCCATGCATTGTGGGGAGCCTAAAGGCACATATTCTAATGTATATACTGGGTGTGGAGCAATTTCCCCTTTCTGTCTTAAGTGTGGCAAGTAGTTTAGGTCTTCCATTGTCAATTTCCTCCTCAAATGCAGTAGGTAGAAGGGCTATTCTTCAGGTGTGTTTCCAGAGGTCGTGAGGATGGGGTTTTACCATGTTCTAGAAGATAACAGGAGGTCTTCTTGATGAGAGTAGTGATTACTACTAGGATGTCAAGAGGTATGAATCTCTTATCCAAGTTTTCTACCAGTACCATCTTAATAGTTAACTTGAAGCTTAGGATACATCTCTATGATGGTTTTACAGATTCCAGGACTTAGACAGAAAATTTTTTTTACGTTGATTTAATTTCTTCAACAAGGATTTAGAAAGGGGAGGAGGTTAAACATGTATATTCAGTCAAATATTGATTCCCCTCAAAGCACATTTTGCACTAATTTGCTGAAGTTAATGAAACTTAAAACTAAACATTGTTTATTCAAGATTAGTACATTTATAAAGTTCAATAGTAGTAAAATATTTTTTAAGTCAGGGAGGTTTTTAATGATATAAATCCAGTTAGTGGTTTAGAAAATAATCTAAATAATTATAACTGACACTAAATCAGAAACATATGCAAATCTCTTCCCATGACTGGAATGATAATAAGCTTAATCAAGTGATGTACGATCTAATTTTTGTGTTAATAGAATATACGATTATTTGAATAAGAAGTTTTTTTAGTTCAGTAAAGGGAAGTAAATAATCACTGAACATTTTAAAATAATTTTATGTCATCCTGTGAAATGTCCATCAACTTCTTTATTTGAAATTTTCAATATTGAGTTTATGGTTCTCCCAGGGGAGTAAATGACCAAATAATGAGTCATAAAATCCTTTATTGTGCTTATTTTATGAAGAAGAAAAATATAGTAATTTAGCTTTAAATATAACTTTTGTAATAAAAGTTGACATAGTAAAAACTATAGATTCTCTTCATCAAGAATAAAATAACAATTTGGACACTTGGGTGGCTCAGTTGGTTAAGCCTCAGTCTTTGATTCAGGTCATGATCCCAGGGTCCTGGAATCTAGCCCTGCTGTGGGCTTCCTGCTCTGTGGGGAGCCTGCTTTTCCCTCTGCCTCTGCCACTCTCTCTCTGTCTCTCATGAATAAATAAATTTAAAAAATTTTTAAAAAGAAGAAAATAACAATTCTAAATTAGGTATTATCACATCATATTCACTATGATATTAAAATTAATATTCCATTGTAATGACTTAGATTAAGCAAATTTACATTAGGAAATATATTACATACTTGATTACATTAATATCATATTCAAATTATTTATAAATAAAGGGACACATTTATTAAGTGAAAAAAATTAATTATGTATCTGTCCTCAAGATATTATCTGATAACATTGATAATATTCCTCTTCCTTTTCCCTGTAGACCTCAATCTTTCATTCTTTTCTACTTCTCTGGGCTTAGTGCTGATAAGCAGTACCTTTACTTCTATTGCTGTTCTTCTCAAGTTTCCTTTTTTATTTCCTTGTATTCTAGGATTGTGTTATGGTACCTTGCCCTCATGCTATCTCCCATCCCAGTCACACCAATGTAAATTATTGAATAAACATAATTTTGTTCTCAAAGCAATAAGTACATTTTTGAAAATAAATATAAACAATTGGTCAAAGAAGTAGAACTATATGATTCTCTTTGTCCGGGAGCATGCACATGCAAAATGACAAGTAGCTTTCATGAGAGGCATCATGGCACTGTGGGAGGAAATAGAAGTCACAAGAGAAGTAAAACAAGTCAATCTGAGAAGCCATGTGTTTAACTGTTGTACATTTTTTAGAGTAATGGAAGCTCAAAATCACACCCAGGCTATACATACACTCTATGTTAGTGCATAGTTTCTAACATTCTAGTTTCTTTGGAATGCTGTATTGCTACAGTGAGTAAATTTTATTTTGAAAATAACTACATTTGTGATACTTTGATACCTGTTTTATGTGTGAGATAAAGTGAAGGAAGTATTCTACTAAACGTGCATATTTTAAGCAGAGATCCTCTTGTTTAAACCTTGTACATTTTTGGAATCTCTTGCTTTTTCTGTATCTTCCTACTAACTGCAATGCCTGTGATTACTTACAATCTGGAAGAAAAAAAATGAGAAAATATCTCCCCTTTAATTGAATTGTTTACAATTTTCTTATTTTTACTATACTGAATCTTGTGATGCAAAAGCTGAAATAGGAAAGATCATTTTCAATGAAAAACTCCATGGAAAATTAAACTAGGAATCAGAACTTTTTTTTTTTTTAATTTCCAAATTATCTACTTATACGTTAGTTTCCCTAAGGCTTTATTTTTTTTAGTGAGAATGTTTAAATATATTATTAACTTTACATAGAAGTTTAATATTTAAAGACAGTGTTTTGCAGCCTTAAGGAACAACATGAAGCTACTGTGAGGGGCTTATGAAGACCCAGACTGAAAAATTAGTTTCACAAACTCTTGAGTTGTCTATTGTTCCCTCCCATCACACTTCTATACACCCGATCTCCTGCTTGTCATTACTCTCCTTCTTCCACAAAGTAATTGTTAGAACAGGCATGAGGATCATGCATAGCAAAACACCCAGAGGCAGAGTTGCCAAGGAAAAAATTATTTTCTTAGGAACAAATGTCAAGCATCACTATTCTACCATAAGAGGATGAAACTTATTTGTCTGAATTGAATAGTAATATTCATTTTGTGGTCATTATAATGATTTTTATCTTTCAACAATTTCCCCCTTTTATGGTGACATTTATTCTTTCCAACTTATGAGAACTATCTAAAAATATGTAGAACTTATGTATAGTTTTTTTAATTATGTTAAAATAAAATTAGATGATATGAATTCCATGAGGGCAGAAAATGTTTTATTTATCATTCTCTAGAAATTTACAGACAAAAGATCCCTTAACAAAAATAAAAGCAAATTATGGGATAAAACATTCTGCAATTTTTTTCATGTAGGGATTGTGTGTGTGTGTGTGTGTGTGTGTGTGTGTGTGTTAGGTTGATAAAATTTAAGGAAATCTTTTTATGTAAACACTTTTGATAACCATTTATACTTAGAAACTTTTAAAAGTTAATAGTCTATTCAAGAAATTACTCCTATTCTCTTTGGTATATGTGAACTTTGAGAGATAGAGGGAAGAGCATGAGTGTTAGAATTTATCCATAAATATTTGTCTAAATCTTAATTGGAATTCACTTTTGGTAACTAGGTAATCATGTTTTAACCTAATCTACTTTATTACAGTTAAACTTTCTGACAGAAGAAAAATTTATTTTTAGTCCATTTTCACATGTTGAGTCACTCATGAAATTAATTTGGTTTCAGTTATGGAAGAGAAAAATGAGAACCCTGTTTACCTTTAAAATATTTTGCTAATGTATGAACATACTCTGATAGCCTTTATTTCCTAGGGCACACATAACAAATTTAATCTATTATAGCATATCTTTGGTTTTCAGTTTGTTTTCTGGAAAATATGACTGTCAGGAATATGTCATTATTTTTAAGCTACATGGGGCTTTTAAATCTCAACATTTATATTGACAATGGGCCCTTCCTTCTCTAGTGACTTTAAAATAATATCACATACATGGGTAAATAAATGTTGCTTCACACCAGATTAAGAAATTTTGTTGATGGATATCTGAAGTTTTAATGAATTCAAAAGATTTTAGAGGTTTTCTCTTTTTTTTTGTTTAAAGATTTTATTTATTTATTTGACAGAGATCACATGTAGGTAGAAAGGCCAACAGAGAGAGAGGGGGGAAGCAGGCTCACTGCTGAGCAGAGAGCCTGATGCGGGGCTTGATCCCAGGACCCTGAGATCATGACCTGAACCAAAGGCAGAGGCTTAACCCACTGAGCCTCCCAGGCACCCTGAGGTTTTCTCTTTTATATAGGAAAATACGTATATTTTATGATCTTTTCCTTCCATGTTAAAAATTATTGGTATAGAAAGAGATTTAATGGAGGATAATACTTTTTTACAATTAGGATATTCTTTAAACTTTACGATCTTCTGGATTTCTGCATTATTTGTGTATAGTGCATGATGTAATTCCATCCAGTTGAAACTAAGCTGGAATGAAGTTTTTGTTATACTTTTATAGGTTGTATAAACTTATCATACTAAGCATCAGATATATTGGTTTGATATGATAAAGTCATTTTTACATTTTTTATTGACTTTCAGAATAAGATCTCTGGGGTTCTAAAAGTTCTGTGCATATGTCTCAGAGGTCACTTTCCAGAAAGATGAGTCTTTTCCTGTGAATACCAATCATCTCCTATCAGATCGATTCTGCTTTTTCACTTGGATCTATGGCCTGATAATTAAATAAGTCTGAAAATTACTAATTCACTTCCATCATTCCGTGAGACATATTCATTGACTATTTGAGAAATTATGAGGTGTGATTTGGTTAAGAATTGAAATTACTTGTATAGTATAGAGAGGACACATTTAAAGGTATTTTACTGTGTCAGGATCCCCAAGACCATCCTGAGACTTAAAGATATGCTAGGACTCACAGAACTCAGAAAAAGTGTTATACTTAAAGTTATGATTTATTACAGTAAAATGATTCAATTAAAATAAGCAAAATTAACAGATAGATAGGGTTAAATCTAGGAGAAACCAGAAACAAGCTTCCAGGTGTTCCGTCCCAGTGGAGTCATACAGGGAAACATTTAATTGTCCAAGCAACCATCTGTGAAAACATGTGTGAAGTGTTGTTAATGCGGAAGCTCACCTGAGCCTTGGTTTCCAGGATTTTCATTGGGGGTCAGTCACTTAACATGCAGAGCCCACATGCTTGACCTTAGAGACTCATACTCCAATCCTTCCACCTTCAATCAAATAGATGTTTACTATTAACCACATTAGGTAGATCAACTTATCTGGTCAAACTGGTACAGCAGGGCATAAGACTTCAGGCATACAAAAGGACACTTGTTAGGCAGAATATTCTAAACACTTAAAGATTGTGTCTCAGGAATCAGCCAAAGGTTAGGCTTGAAGACAAGTCTTTTTTGGGAATGTACAAATTTTGAGTGATCGAGGTCTGCTGAGTCAACCCTGCCTGCCCTCTTGTCATCCCCATCTTTCTCCAGCTATCTGTGTCCATTCTAAACCTGGTCCACTTTGACTGCTGACCAATTTTTGGAGAGACCGTATTTATTTAGTCATTTCCTTTTCCATGCAGTTTATTTATTTTTTAAAGAGATTTATTTATTTAGTTGAAAGACAGACCGTGCACAGGTGGGAGGAAGTACAGGGGGAGAGGGAGAGAATCCTCAAACAGACTCCCCCACTGAATATGGAGCTTGACACAGGGCTTGGTCCTAGGACCCTGAGATCATGACCTAAGCCAAGATTAAGAGTCACATGCTCAACTGATTGAACCACCCAGGCGCCCATCTGTACAGTTTATTTTTACACAGATCTTCTTTCCTTGAGAGGAAAGCACTTGTATTATAGTAGCTAAATAACTTAAAATATTTTAGCTGAAAATTATTTGCTTCAGTTGGCACTTGTTTTCCTATTAAATTAAAACAGGATGAAAGAAAACTAAACATCTGAATAGACTCCCTAGAGGAAGGAGATAGGCACACTAAAACCAAATTGACTCTACGATACATTTAGCATATATAGTTTATGTATAAAAAGTAAGTAGCTCATTTAATGATGATAATCCACATTAATTTTTCAAAAATCAACTATTTCTTCCTGTGATGCTTTTGGGTTTATAATATCTATAGATGACTGTGATTCAAGTATCTTAGAATTTATTGTCCATTACTAAAGATAAGGAAAAAAAATATTTTATATCCAATTTGTAATTTCTCAGGTCCCAACCTATTTTATTGATTTCACTGCATTCCAAACTCTGAGTAACTACAAGTGCTCCTGGAATGCATTAGGTCTTCAAATCTCTCTTGGCTATTGCTTTTCATCACAGTCAGCCTCCTGGCTCTGGGGTAATGCTCTGGTCTTCTAGAGGTAACCACTTTAATTCTAAATCTGCACTTCCTCAGAGAGCTGCTTATCCTGTTCTTTTGCTTTGACCCAACCCTGGGCACAAATATTTCAATGAAGCAAAAGACAAGCTACAACATTTAAGTAAACTTAACCAAAGGCTTAGCAATAACTGGAAAAAATGTAAGTGTGAAAAGCTCCACAGAAAACGTGATTGCTAGAAGGATAGAACAAAACCCTTTCATAGAGCCCAAAGATCTTCTCCCTTCTTACTACTAAGTCTCCACCATGTTGCTTTCTCCAACAGAATCTCCCTTAAACATTTTACTGGCCTCACTCCTCAAGGATCTGGAAAGAAAGACTGTATCTCCCCAAAAAATACTCAGGAGAATTGCATTTTCCCTCTATTATAAAGACAATATTTGATTTCATTATAGAAACAAATTTGACTCTTCAACTTAACAGTACAATCAAATTTCTCTAAGTTTTATGCTTAGGGTAGAAAATGTTAAAAGACATTCATTTTAATCATTCAAATTTGCTTTTGTTAAATTTTGTAGAACAGTGACAGTATGCTGGGATAGCTATAACAGAACCCAAACCACTTTAATGTTTTCTATAGATAAAATAGACTGACAATTTTGATAGTAAATATCAGAAACTTCTCTATACAGTTGATGCATGGACAGTGTGAGGTTAGAAGCATCAATCCCTGCACAGTCAAAAATCCACATATAGCCTTCGATTCCCTAAAAACTTAACTACTAATAGACTACTGTTGACACAAAGCCTTAGCAATAATACAAGCAGTCAATTAACACATATTTTGTATGTTATATGTGTTATATACCGTAGTCTTATAATAAGGTAAGTTAGAGAAAAGAAAATGTTATTTAAAAAAGGTTAGGAAGAAAAATGCATTTATAGTACTGTACTGTAAAAAATCTGCTTGTTGGTGGGCTCACATAGTTCAAACCCATGTTGTTTAAGGGTCTACTGTAATTCATGAGCCATAATAGTCTACTAAATGAATCATTTTATTTTTATTTACTTATTTTAGAGAGAGAGAGAGTGAGCAGGGGGGAGCAGAGGCGGAGGGGGAGGGAGAAACAATCTGAAACAGACTCTGTGCTCAATGTGGAGCCTGACATGGGGCTCAATTCTGTAACTTGTGGGATCCTGACCTGAGCTGAAGCCAAAAGCCAGATGCTAAGCCAACTGAGCCATCTAGGCACCCCTATAAAACCAATCATTTTTTAAGATTCCTCAAACAATGTTTGGCAAGTCTTTAGTACTGGGACTGAATCAATTTTAGAGAAAAAAAGAACTGTTTTGTTTACAATGAAAGGCTTACACAACTAAGGGAATCAGTTGTTTAAAATGGAGCAGCATCAAATTTGAACTTATTTGGGGAAACCTAAGTATTTAGCAAATGTGCTCTTGTCTCCTCTCCACACTCTCTTTTTAATGAACTCTGATTAAGAATATCCCATTTCTTCTATATTCTCATTTTTTACATAAACACGGTCAAAGAAAAAAACAGAGTTGGACAGTAGGGAAATAGTAAAATCAGGTTTTATTCAGGAATCTTGCAATAGGAAAAAGAGATCTCAGTATAGAACTGTGTTCACCTTCAAACACAGCACAAGAAAGTAGGAATTTATAGACAGGGAGCAGGGTGGGGGTCTGTGGATAGAAAATTAAGAGAAAACATGGGGTGTAAGGAGGCATTCTAGCTAAACCAATCTAATACGCTTTTGCTGAAGACAGACCAATGTGATCAGACATCATCTGGGAGATGATGTGGGGTGAGAACACTTAGATAATGCAGGTGATCAGATGTGGAGGATGGGGGATTCTTGCTAAACTGATTTGGCAAGATTTTTGCCCAAACTGGAGTTTACAAGAAAGTGCACAGACGGGTCTACTATAAGTTCAGAAGTCTGCCTAAAGTTGGATCAAGCTAATAATCTTTATCAACTGAAAGAAGCACTTGTATTATAGTAGCAAAATAACTTAAAATATTTTAGCTGAAAATGATTTGCTTCAGTTTTCTTTTAATTGAAACTGATTCCTTAATAAAAAGAGACATTTTAGGCTTTATGTTTTCTATCTGAAAGAGGGTACTTGTAATATGTATGGTTCCTTCAAAGTTGGCCTCTTAAGAATAGGCTCTTTGGGAGCACCTGGGTGGCTCAGTGGTTAATCCTCTGCCTTTGACTCAGGTCATGATCCCAGGGTCCTGGGATCAAGTCCTGCATCGGGCTCTCTGCTCAGCAGGGAGCCTGCTTCCCTCTCTCTTTCTGCCTGCTGCTCTGCCTATTTGTGATCTCTCTCTCTCTCTGTCAAGTAAATAAATAGAATCTTTAAAAAAATAATAGGTTCTCTGATTTAACTATGAATTAACAAAGAGACCCATTGGATTGTTCACCCCACATCAGAAAAATTGTGGCTTGCCCCTGTTTTGTTTAGGGTTTTTTGAGAGAAAAATCACGTTCGAGTCTGGGGCTCTCCAGCAAATGCAGCTTTGAAGCAAAATTTTCTTTCTTTTTACCAATTTGTCTTCTAAATTTGTTAAAAACTTTGGATCTCAGATATATATCTATATGTACATATAGATACACACACACATCTGACTGATATAGATGCCAATGCTTTATTTAAATTATAAGGTTGTAATTAACCTACAACCATTTATTTTGAAAAGACTCATGAATTTATATGCCTACTTTTATGGGCTAGGATGCCTCATTCCTCTGGTTAAGAGTTAAGATTTTACTGTTGGTCCAATAAAAGAGAGGGAGAGATGTCTGCATTCTAAGTTAGCATAAGAAAAGTGATATTTGCATCTATGTTTCCACCGACTGAAACCAATTATCACATATACTATTTCTCTTTTCTGTACTAGAAAGTACCTCTTGACTCTAAGAACTATTACCCCCACAACACCTCCCCACCCCCATAACAAACACATTTTCCTTTCATGTTCAATGTGCAATCCCACCCATCTGGAGTGATGAAGGACTGAAATCCTTTTCTTGGAGAATCTCTTCTTTCTTCCCCAGTTGGTTTATAAAGGATATAAAATGCTATAAAAGTTTTCCTATATCTCACTCCTAACTTGTGAATCTTTGGTTCTGATATAAAGTGCCATGCTTAAAGAGGGAAATGATTACGCTTCTACTCTACTTCTAGTAAATTAATTCTCATTTAGAGTATTATTCCATTTCACTGCACTTCCAATGGAATGAACCAGGCCTATATCCTCGAAGAAAGGGGAGAGTAGTATTTTAAACAACATGATTTCCCCTAGGCTTCACAAACATATCTTGTCATTTAATCACGACTGGAACACTATATTATCTATCATTGTTGATAGTTTCTCCAGAAACACCTTTACTTATCTGCAGGGCAAATCATATGACAAAAGGCAGGACTATGATAAAAATGTTATATAAAAACCATAATGTGTGCAAAGAAATAGAAGTATAAAACAGCATGGGTTCAATGCACATTCCCTTTTATTCTTAGGTAATACAGACTGTTGATGGGTAAGCAGTATGCTGGTGGGTTTCAAGGAACAGTCTAAAATGGGATTTTCATGCAACATGATGGATTTGAGACTTTATGATCAGTTTTCCTCCACTTGCCACACTGAAGAACCCATCCTAAGAGCAAGGGGAGTGTCATATTCAGGATAGAAAAATCAAAATGTGGAGCCAGTTTTTGTTAACTGTAAAAGATAGAATTAATGTTTAGATGCTCAAGTCTGGGAGAACTTGGGCAGGAAGATAAAGGATTGGAAAGAAGAGAGAAGACAGGGCTGAGATTCTGAGTTCTGGAATTTTTTTTTTTTTTTTGACTTAAGAAAACATTAAAGGTCAGGAATTTCTCCTCTTTTTGTGGTAAATCTCAAACTTGATTCTCCAGAAAGCTTAGTTGGGTTAGGTTTCTGTACTTCTCATGCTGTTTTTAGAGAATGTAGACAATCTCAAATGGAGGATGAGAATAAGAATTATTACTTACTAGAAAAGGCATCCCAATTTTATCAAAGCTTTCTGGGCAGTTTATGAAATTATTTTGGAAACTCTTTTTCTAAACATGTGCCATCTCCACCTATTGACTAATGCCTACAAGTTACTTAAAAACTTCAAATTACTTCATTTCAAAGTGATCATCTGAATTAATTTGTAAATACTGTTAGGAAAAATTGTCCAAACTTGTCAATTACACTTCAATAAGTTGGAAAAATAAGTTAAAGAACAAAACAAAACAACTTGTCTATATTTTATTCATGCTAGATCTATAATTAAGCCAACATATAAACCACAAGATAATATGGATTATTAAAATGGAATAAGGAGTTGTGGGCCAAATATGCAATGTGGGAGGGTAAGGAGAGGTGGTGGAGAAAAAGCTAACAATTCATCAATTTGCAATTATTTTTCCTAATGCATTAAAGAATTTAGAAATATGTAATTCCTTTTTAAAAATAGTTGCAGTAATTATGTCATTTCTAGAGTTTCATTTAGCATGATAATCAGGAGACGACTTGATTACAGTGCATCATCTCCAGGATATATATAGAAAAGTCAAGAAATGTAATTGGTAAAATCAAATTTTTGATTGTTGATATTTTCTTATTTAAAAAATATAATTGCTATATTGTTTGAATAAATTATTTCTGAGGTCTACATTTTACCATAATTGTTTTATTATGTTATTACTTAATGATAGATTTTAGTCCTTTAAATTCTGAAGGTCAATTTTAATTGGTCGATTTCTAACTTACATGTTATTTATCACTACTGGACTAAGGCTTATTCGTAAAACACCGTTAGTTCACCTTACACTCAAAGCATTAGCTCACAGAGCTACATGTGCAATGTAGTGGTCGAGAAGATGAACTGCCATCTTCTACATCATGATATCATTTCTTAAAGCCAATTAAAATGCATATGTTAAGAATTGTCTCTAGAGAAAGGGAAAATGTCTGCTAGTGTGAAGAACAATTATAGTTGTTGCCTGTGGACATTAGTTCCCAGAATTATTGCAATGTGTGTCATTTTGATCTGTTTCAGTGTCATGCTGTGAATACACTGGTCAGCTTCCAGCAATATTCAGTGGGATTTAAATTAATAACTAGCTGATGAGTTGATACTTAAAAACAGATGGGACTCATATAACACCACGGAAAATTCATCACCAGAAGTCAAGTTAGGCAGTGAAGAGAATTCTAGGAGCATTGTCCTTTAAACTATCTTACAGGACAGACTTAGGGTCCCTAAATTGAAGTGGCATGACAAAAATAACACTTGATTATTTATTAAGCTTAGCATCCAGCTTCAAAATGCAGGACAGTAAAATGTTCATCTTTCTGCAAGTAGAAGTCAGTAAAATATTTTTTTTCCCACTGATTAATAAAAATGATATTTCTGGCTATGCAAATACTTCTCACAATTTTTTAACAATTTGTAAAGCATGTCATATGTTATGAACTAATCAAAATTATTAATTTCATAAATATAATAGTTCTTTATTTTATAGCAATATGACAGAATTCTTGAGTCTAAGAAGCATGAAAACTTATATGAAAATTGTATCTGTGAATGCTTGCATTAAATTTTTAGACGAGTTATTCTTAGATAAAATTAACAAAACTATGCATGTTTAAACAAATGTAAGCAAATAATTGCTTACCATGTTAGTAAGTAATTCACTCATTCATTTTCTCAAAAGGGGCTTACTGGGTAGCACTTATTTTATGAAAGACATTGTGTTAAAGGAAAAAACAGTAAATATGCTATAAAATATTTTCATAAAAACTAAAAACAAAACATCTAAAACTAATGCAGAGGCTTTTGTTTTCTGTGATTCTTTAAGTAATACTTTGGAAAATTCAGTACTAATGTTCGAGGAAACTGTTAACATATATGAAGGAAATATTTATCAATAGCACTAGTGGTAGGTGTGGGATGGATAAGTCTGTTTCCCTGCAGTAAATTTGTCCTAAGACATGCATTACCTTCTATAGGTCTCAGGGGTGCCATTTTGGGAGAACAGTTTCCACAGACTAGCAATATTTTAACCGCAAATTTTGCATTAGCTTAATACTTCCAGATAGGTTATGCATCAAGTACCACACTTTCCTTAAGCCTGTAATTTTAATATTTATGAGTTAATTTGAATTCTATATCTAACCGATGCTAGAGTGTAGAAAACAAGTTAACCTTATCTTAGGCATAACTAATTATTTGGAAAAACTCAGTTGATTTTCTCTCTCCCACCTTAAACATGTTAATAGCTAAATGTTGAATGGTATAGAATACATAAAAATACTATAAATATCCTGAAGTTATTTTCTATTTTAGGCAATATCTTGACACTATATGAAAACTGACATTATATTCCTTGTTTATACAATTCATTGATGGTAAAACTAATTATTTACTATTTCTAGAAATTTTTCAGTAATAAGACATTATTGGTATTTTGAGGATTTTTACCTAATCAGAGACCTGTTTTTTTTGTTGTTCCAAACTTAGAACCAACTTTTCCCTCTATACCCATTGTTTTTCTTTTTTGATTTCTCTCAATTAAGATTTCCATTTGATTGTTTTGTTATCCATGATATTTGTTAAGAAATTAGTGTCAGAAAGCAGCTTTGTGATTCTCCTCTTTTCTCAAAAACAAAAACAAAAAACAACAAAAAAACGGAAACAAGAAAAGAAATAAAGGAGGAACAAAGAGGGAAAAAAAGAAGACAAAGAAAAGAGTAATACAGAATCATGGCCAACACTTTTGAGTTGTTGGGGCAACTGACACTTTTTTACAGCATATCGTTGGGATGGTGCTATGTTGCATCTTCCAAGTAAAACTCCCTTATGTTCCCATCAAAAATAGGTTTCCCTTTTCTTGGCCTCCCCTGTGCAGCTGCATTCTGTATTGAGCTCAGAGGTAGTCAGCACGGAAGCATGTTCTATCAAGTGTGGCCAAAATCCAGCTCAGGATCTGCTTCCCTAGTGCCCTGGTGTGGGGCTGCTTCACTTATTCAGGGATCCACTCAGAGGCAGTGTTGTAGGCATTCCTCTCCTCCTGTTCCATGTGCTCTGGGTTTGTGCTCCCCCCACTTTTTTTTTTTTTAAAGATTTTATTTATTTATTTGACAGAGATCACAAGTAGGCAGAGAGGTGGGGGGGGGAGTAGGCTCCCCACTGAGCAGAGAGCCTGATGTGGGGCTTGATCCCAGAACCCTGAGATCCTGACCTGAACCGAAGGCAGAGGCTTAACCCACTGAGCCACCCAGGCACCCTCTGTGCTCCTTTTTACTAGAGACTAAATCATTCACAACTAGAATGATTTATTTGAGCTAGTCAGGGACAGCTCTTCCAGAATGTTCTGAAATTATATATTCATTTATCTTTTGTTTAAAAGAACTCATATTAAAATAAGATACAAGCATTGTTTACATTTGAAAGTAGATCTGAGTTTTAAGGAGAGATGTTTTTGCTTCCAGTGTGTCATTTTGTATTTCATTTCAAATGCATTTGTTTTATAATTTAACAACAGCAACAACACATCATTCAAAATAAAGGACAAAGAACATAGAGTCCTGTTTTTTTTTTTTTTTAAAGATCTTATTTATTTATTTGACAGAGAGAGACATCGAGAGAGGGAACACAAGCAGGGGGAGTGGGAGAGGGAGAAGCAGGCTTTCCGTTGAGCAGGGAGCCCAATGCAGGTCTCCATCCCAGGACCCTGAGATCATGACCTGAGCCAGAGGCAGATACTTAACGACTAAGTCAACCAGGTGCCACTAGTGTCCTTTTATACCTAAATCTGAAAGTAGGAACCTCTCTGGCCTTAGCAAGTCATGTGCCTTTCTGTACTTCCAGCTCTCTGTAAATTGAGGTTTTTGAACCTTGAGGAACTTTGCAGTACTGATTGTGACCAAGAATATGAAATTCTATGGAAATGGAAGAAAAAGAAGGAATAGCCTAGGGAAGCAGTCTCAACTCCCAAATCCAATACAGCCAAATAAAATCCATAGTTTATAAGGCTTAAGTGAGCATATAATAGGTCTCCAAAAAGGTGGGGTTTTTTTGGAGAGAAAAAAAGGACTAAAATAATAAATTTTTTATTTTATTGGAGACATTGTACATTCGGAGACATATACATCTCCAAAAGGTGTTGTTTTGGGAGAAAAATAATAAAATAATTTTCAAAATATTTAAATTATTATTATTCAGAATTATTATTTATTAATATTCAAAATTTTTTTAAAAAATTCTTTTGAAAATTAATAAAATTTCATGAAGTCAAGCAAATTCAAAAAAAGAACCTTACAAAGATGATTCCAACATTTTATTTTTTAAAATTTTTTTTTTAAAGATTTAATTTATTTATTTGACAGGCAGAGATCACAAGTAGGCAGGGAGGCAGGCAGGGAGAGAGAGGAGGAAGCAGCTCTCTGCTGAGCAGAGAGCCTGATGTGGGGCTCGATCCCAAGACCCTGGGATCATGACCTGAGCCGAAAGCAGAGGCTTTAACCCACTGAGCCACCCAGGCGCCCCAATTCCAAGGTTTTAAAATAACAAAAGTGAAAAATTGTTACTGGTAAATGCTCATATTCTAATCATTTTCTTAAAAAAAATCAGGAGTGACTCATCTTTTTATTTTAATGTGAGGTATATATATATATATACATATGTATATATGTATATATATATATATATATATATATACACACACATATAAAATATATATAATTTTACCTTGCTTTTTTCTAAAAAAAAGTTTTACGCTGGTTTTTAACAATTTTACTTTGGTTTCATGGTGTTTATCCTGCTTGGAATTCTTTGAGATTCTTGGATAGATAGGTTTATAGTTTTTAATCAAACTCAGAAATAGTTTTTCATAATAACTTTTATATTTTTATTGTGTTCTAGTACTCCTGAGAATCTAATTATACATACCTTAGATCACCTGTTATTGTTTTACAAGACACTGAGGCTCTATTTTCTCTGTCTTTTCTTTCTGTGTTTCAGTTTGCATATTTTCTTTGTATGTCTTTAAGTTCACTAATTCTTCTCTTTTTCACTAATATGTCCTTACACCATTTAATGAATTCTTTATTTTTCAAGCCTAGAGACTCATTTGGTTCTCTTTTAAATCTTTCTAATTTTATCTGCACTATATTCTTAAATGCATATTTATAGAAAAATTTTAAAACTTTCATCTTAATTCTATCATCTCAAATATTTCTTGGTTCATTTTATTCATTGTATTATCTCCTGGTTAATATGTCATATTTTTCTGCTTCTTGATATAGCTCACATATATTTTTTAAATTTTTGTTCAGATGTAAGACAGTATGTTGACTAATTTCCTTTTTTGAAAGGTATTGTTCTTTTTAAAATTTTATTTTATTTAAATTAAATTAATTAACATAAAGTATCACAGTTTCAGAGTTAGAGGTCAATGATTCACCAAAAATTATTGCTCTTTTTTACTGTCAGGCTGCTTGAGATTTTTTTTTTTTTTTTGAGACACTTAGAAAAAGAATGAAGACTGGGGAATTTGTCTTATCAAATATTAAAGATTTGTTATAAAATTGTAGTACTTAAGACAGTTTGGTCATGGTGCAAGGATGCAAAACAGACCAGTGAGACAGAACAGAAAGCCCAGAAACACACAGGTAAAGAATTTAAAAATATGGCAGAGATGGCTTGGCTTATTTTATGTAACAGCTTTATTTAAATATCTCTCCCTTTGAATTCTACTAGAGAAATAACATTAGAAAGGATTATAAAACCTTAAAAATCTATCCTCGGTCTATATGTTCAAGTTAATTTCATGCAATAATCCCATTTGCCCTATCCTTTTAAAATGTTGAAAATCCTACCATTTTCTGAATATATCGTTTTATAATTGTATACCTTTGCAAATGCATAAATGCTTTTGCACTGTACTTCACTCTTGTATTTTCCTACTCCATTATCTGTTTATTTCTTCATTCAAATGTATTCATTAAGTAATTTTTTAAAGAATTTGAATATATACAAGTCACTGACAACACAGCTTAGAGCATGACTAGGCTCTTGCTGCTATGAAGTGCATAAAGGAACCTAAGATTCAGAGAAATGAATTAAAAATTACAGAACAACAACAATAATAGTTGTGTCTCTAGTTTGAGTAAATAGGGGAACCGTGGTATCCATTACTAAGATTAAGTCATATGAGGAACCAGTCTGAGAGAAAAAAGATTGTGAGATTTATATTGAACATGTTGAGTCTGAAGCCTACTGGACATTCAGGTACAGATGCTCTGCATGAAGTTAGATTTTCCATATCTGTTTCTGCTCACCATTATATGTTTAGCCACTGCACTGTGCCTGGCACTTAGTAGACATTCTATAAATATTTGTTGAATAAATGGAGAAATCAATGTGTGAGATAACATATCTGGCATTCAGCCTGGAGGTCAAGGCTGATGACAGAGATTTAGTGGTCCTCAGTGTATGAGTCATGGGTTCACCTAAACGAATATTTGTGTGTCATGTCACCCAGGGAGAAAATATAGACTAAAAAGAACATTTTATTTTTCTTTTTGTGGGGGATGATGAGAGAAGAGGTCTCAGATATGAGATATCTTTTAATAGAAAAATAAGGAAAAAGAACACTTTGATGTCAAAGAAGCTGGGGGTGGGGAGATAATCAAAGAGGGATCAACAAGAATTAAAAGGCAAAAAATAACGACACATTGTTTAACCTTACAGAACACTTTTCTGTGGATTCGGTGCCACTGCATAAAGTTGTGCAAGTTGTAGCCTAATAAAGATGGTATATACTGAGATGCCAAGATAATATATTCATCACCACTACTTTTCAGCTGATATCAGCAAAGCATCTTCTTTTATTATTAAACTTATTTTGAGGGAAGGATGTGATTTGTCTCTACAAAAGACAGCATATAAATATTGGTGGCTCTGATGAAATGAGTATATGCAAAATTGCAATGGAGTGAAAACTGGGTGTATGTGAAACAGCAAGGGTAAATAGTGAAGTTAAAAAAAGTATTAAAAAAGTATAAGAAAAGTATTAAAAAAAGTATTTAGTTTAGAGAGAGGGTGGGGGGAGGGGCAGAGAGAGAGAGAGAGAGAGGAGAAACCCAAGCAGACTCCTTGTTGAGTGTGGAAACCCATGAAGAACTTGATCTCATGACCTTGAGATCACAACCTGAGCCCATGACCTGAGCCAAAACCAAGAGTTGGTGCTCAACCAAATGCACCACTCAGGTGCCCCAATAGTGAAGACTATTTAAAATAAACTTTATTGCAAGAGAGCAAGGGTATAAGAATGGGAGAGAAGATTTTGTTTGTTTTTTTGTGTTGCAGGGAGTCTTGAACATATATATTTGCTGAAAAGGAAAAAAAAAGAATATAGAGGAAGAGATGAAAGATAGTTGAAAAGATAGTATGAATGAAAAAGTGAGTTCCTTGTTGTAGTGAGAGAGGAAAAAATCTAAGACCCTAGACAGGAAGGGATGATGAGGGTATTAGTCGCGTTTTCCAGAGAAATAGAACCTAAAGAATGTAAGTATAATACATACATATATTTCTATTTCTGTATCTCTATATCTCTCTAGCTATCATCTATCTATCATCATCCTCTATCATCTATCTATCACCTATTTACCTACCTACCAAGAGAGAGACAGAGAGAGAAAATTATTTTAAAGAATTGGCTCATATAATTTTGGAAGTTCAAGTTTAAAATGTTCAGAGTAGGCCAGCAGGCTGGAGACCCTGGGAAGAGTTAGAGTCTGAGACCAGATGCAGTCTGAAGACAGAATTCCTTCTTTGACATCAGTTTTTGTCTACTAAGTCCCTCAGATGATTGGGTGAAGCCCATTTATATTATGGAGAGAAATCTGCTTTAAAGTCCATCAATTTAGATGTTAAGGCTATTTAAAAACACCTTCACAGAAATATCTTAAATAACATTTGACCAACTATCTGGGCATGGTGGTCCAGCCAAGTCAACACGTAAAGTTAACAATTACAACTAGCAAGGCTAAAAAAGATGACAATAGCAAGGCATGTGATACGGAAAGATGATGACTACTGTTCTGACCCAATAGATTATCTTTCTTCATGGAGTTAGAGTGAATTAGGAAGTAAGTAAGAGGTATGAGAAAATGAATGATAGTTTATGTGACCACTGAGACAAAATGGGAAAGAGAGCTAAATTATCACAGAAACGAATTTCTGTGTTGAAAGTTGAGAACGTGGGTTTGAAGGCTACTGATTGACATAGTTTTACGGTCCATTATAGTTAACATCTGTGTGGTTGGTTAGAAGTCCACTGATCAGAGTATAATATGGCATGGGTAACTGGTCAACAAAAGACCAAGAAAATTTTGTCATGGTGAAAAAGTAATGGAAGTTACTGTTTTGACATTTAGATTGACTTGAGAAGGAAGTGAAGTCAGAAACAAGGTGCTTGTGTTGGGTGTAACTTTCTAGGAAAGGATGTCCTTGAGTTTGAAATGTCAGTGTCTCGGGGATGGCAGATTTATACACCTAAAAGGAAAAAAGTTTCAAAGGAAGTTGTATGGATTCATTTTTAATAATTAAAAAATTCTAATATTTTTTCAATTGATAAATTTGCTCTATCCTCTTTGTTTTATGGATACTTTATTTATTCATTTATTAAAACTTCTGACACTGTAATGGAATTATTTATCCTATTGTCACCACCACAAGGCAAGAATGTTAGATGTGGCAGGAGCACAGCACATAAAATGGTTAGAAAAAAAAAATTACTGATTGGACAGATAAAGGGAGCACATTCAGTTGGTTTGCATTGCTATAGCCATTATAGTTGCCAGAATATTGAAATCAAACTATGCTGAATGCTATCAGACCCTTCTTTCAGTCTTCTTAGTTACTTGCTGCTACTCTGATCACCTGGCCCATCCCTCAGTCAACTTAGAACCTCCCATAATTTAGCAACCAAGGGAATAGAAGGCATGGAAAGTCACCAGCTTGAAAATATTTCAGATTTATCCTCTACACAGACACATATATGTATGTATGTATGCATGAATATATGTCTTGTACAAAAAACAGAATTCTGAGAATAACTAAAGCCTACTTTATGATCCTCTGTATCTAATTGCAAAGATGGATTTATATTTTTTATTTTTATTTATAAATATTTTATTTTATATATTTTTATTTTTATATTTATTATATATATAAATATAATACATATATTTATATATTTATATCATATTATTTTATATTTATATATATTTTATATATAAACATTATATTTTATTAATAAATAAATATTATATTATATAAATATTATATAAATAAAATTATATTTTATATATTTTATTGTAACAAGATTCACAATTTTTCTGTATTACACACAAAAATAAAATTTTAAATTATGAAATTCAAAACTGTTATTTTAAGAAACAAGAGAAAAAGATGTTGAAGAAGTTATCACAAGCAAAAAACAAAAACCAAAAAACCTCCAAACAAACAAAAACCCTCTATGACTTTATTTTTCTTTTCGAGAATATTTGATTTCAGTTAATAATAGCTATGGTTTTTTTCTGCTTGAAACAACTTATTTGGAAAGAAATCTTTCATATCAAAGAATACATAATTTTTTTCACTACACTTGTTATTTGAATTCAGGAGTATACATTATTCAGTATTCATGTGATCCTCTCCATTAACAAATAACAGCAAAGTGGAAGAAAAAAATAATTTCCTTTTGCAATGATTAGGATGTATATGTGAATAGTACTCCATTTTTGCAAATCATAATGCTTTGTTCATGTTATAAGAAATTTAACAAGTGCATTTGTTACAGACTCATGGTTCGGAAATTCATTCATAGTAAGATTGGATTCCTATTTGTCAAAAAAAATATCTATAATTTTGACTATGAGAAGTATTTGGAATATGCTATTTAAAAATAAAGTTGATTTGACTTTAATATGTAATATGCTTATTTAGCTATTAATTTATTGCTTTAAAAATAGTGGGTTTATTTGCTGACTACCTGAGCAATGTATACTGATTTGTGAAATCAAAGAGTGTGTCAAAGTAGGAGTGTGTATTCATTGTTAAGGGGAAAAAGTGTGTGCACGTGTAGTGCCTCTGGGTATCTACTTGGGAGAAGGAAAGGATTATCCTTGAATTTGAACATTTTTAGTTTTTATATCCATTAAAAAATGCAATGATCTCAACTAAACAAGCAGTACATAATTGTTTTTCCCTCCAGGTGTGTTTTTGGTGGCCTCTGAATTGTGGCATCAAAAACATATATTTTTTTATAATTATATCAAAACAAAATGAAACAAAAAGAAAACAACAAATTCAACAGACTTAATTAAAGGGATAGATTCACAACCAAATGGCAATATGCCTGTTCACTGAGTACACAGTAATGAAGTTTAATGCATATAAAAACCAATATTTCAGAATATTTCTGCCACCAAAACTTAATCATGGTATGGTTATATCTTTCTCCACAATCTTAGGTTTCCTTTAATGTCATTAAAATTACTCATTTAAAAATTTACTAAAGTCATGGGACATGAAATCACCAATCTATACTGGTTGACATTTTGTCATTGCGGATTTTTTCAAAATTTAATTTTATTTAAATTCAATTAATTAACATAAAGTGTATTATTAGTTTCAGAGGTAGAGTTCAGTGATTCATCAGTTGTATATAACACTCAGTGCTCATTACATCATGTGCCCTCCTTAATACCCATCACCTAGTTTTCCCATTACTCCACCCACCTCCTCTCCAGCAACCCTCAGTTTTTTTCCTATAGTTAAGAATCTCTTGTGGGTTGTCTCTCTCTCTGATTTCATCTTACTTTATTTTCCCCTATGATCCTCTGATTTGTTTCTTAAATTCCACATACTAGTGAAATCATATGAAAATTGTTTTTCTCTGACTGATTTATTTCACTTAGCATAATACCCTGTAGATCCATCCATGTCATACATGTTAAGATTTCATTTTTTTGATGGCTGAGTAACATTTCATTGTATATATATACCACATCTTCTTTATCCATTCATCTGCCAATAGACATCAGGGCTCTTTCTATAGTTTGGGTATTGTGGACATTGCTGCTATGAACATTGCTGTGCAATGTTCAGATCACTACATTTGTATCCTTTGGGTAAATACTTAGTAGTGTAATTCCTGGGCCATAGGGTAGCTCTATTTTTTAACTTTTTGAGGAATCTCCATACTGTTTTCCAGACTGGCTGCACTAACTTGCATTCCCACATCATTGTGAGAAGGTTCCCCTTTCTCGACATCCTTGCCAAGATTTGTTGTTTCCTGACTTGTTTGTTTTAGCCATTCCAGCTGGTGTGTGGTGGTATCTCATTGTGGTTTTGGCCTGTATTTCCCTGATGCCGAGTGATGTTGAGCATTTTCTCATGAGTCTGTTGGTCATTTGTATGTCTTCTTTGGAGGAATATTTATTCATGTATTTTGCCCATTTCTTGACTGGGCTATTTGTTTTTGGGTGTTGAGTTTGGTAAGGTAAGGTCTTTATAGACCTTGGATACTAACCCTTTATCTGATAAGGTATTTACAAATATCTTCTCCCATTCTGTAGGTTGTCTTTTGGTTTTGTCAACAGTTTCCTTTATTGTGCAAAAGTTTTTTTATCTTGATGAAGTACCAATAGTTCATTTTTGTTTTGGTTTTCCTTGCTTTTGGAGATGTGTCTAGCAAGAAGTTGTTGCAGCCAAGGTCAAAGAGGTTGTTGCTTGTGCTCTTCTCTAGGATTTTGATGGATTCCTGTCTCACATTACGTCTTTCATATATTTTGAGTTTGATTTATGGGAGAATAACTTTTATATGGGAACAATTAAACAGGTTCAAAAGCACAACAGAGAAAGAATTGTCATAAATTCATGTCTCTTATGATTTGTTACAACTTTCAAATATGTAAATCATATAGAATTATCTTTGTCTAAGAAAGTAATATTCTTCATCATCTCCTTTGGAACACTTTTGTGATTTGTTACCTGAAAGTGTCTAAACAGTATTTAGCAAACAATGTTGTTTTGTTTGTTTAAACTAGCTTCTGTCCGTTTTAGCCAGCTATGTTAATTTCAAAGAAGTACATTGAGTTAGGAATGCTGTTTTTATATATATTTTTTTCTTTTCTTGTTTAAATAGAAATTGTATTCCCTTTGTATTCTCTAGTACACTGAGTGGACCACAGTATTTTGATAATTTATATGCATATGGTTTTTCAAAATTTTTGTAATAAAATCAACTCATTCTTTTGAAACATTATCTATAATGTGTTAAGAACTTTTTTTTTCTTGTTAAATTTATAATATGATGTTTTGGGCACAAACAATTGAATGAGTTATATAATAATTTTATATGATAAGTATTTCAAGAGTGGAAGCATGGGTGCTATAGAAATATATAGATGAGCTCCTAACCTCATTGAGTCAAAAGGCAGTAATGAGATACTTCAATGTGATGTTCCTGGCAAAAGCTACCAGGGTTCAGTCAAAGAGACCATCAGACTGAAAGTATCAAGAGGGAGGGGAAATAACAAACAGATGAAGTTATACAGGATCCAGATAGTGAAAAAAAATTTTTTTAAAGATATTTATTTATTTATTTTATTTGAGAGAGAGAGAGAGTGAGCAGGGGCAGGGGCAGAGAGAGAGAGAGGGAGAGAGAGAATTTCAAGCAGATTCCATGCTGAGCACAGAGCCCCACATGGGGCTCTATCCAACCTCTCTGAGATCATGACCTGAGCTGAAACTCAGAGTTAGATGCTCAACTGACTGAACCAGTCAGACACCCAGAGACAGAGAAAAATTTTTAATCATCCTAAGAAATTTGAATTTTTCACTAATGATAATGGAAAAACCATATATTGATTTTAAGTAGAAGATTAGAATGATTAGATTCTTATTTTAGAAAATATTATGAAAAATGTTCAGGAACAGTGGGGGTAGAATTTTTTTTTTTAAGATTTTTTTTTGTTCATTTGACAGACGGAGATCACAAGCAGGCAGAGAGACAGGCAGAGAGAGGTGGGGGGAAGCAGGCTCCCTGCTGAGCAGAGAGCCCGATGCGGGGCTGGATCCCAGAACCCTGGGATCATGACCCGAGCCGAAGGCAGAGGCCTTAACCCACTGAGCCACCCAGGCACCCCGGGGGTAGAATTTTTGTAGATCATTTTATTTTTAAAATATATGCTAGTCCTCTCTTCTATGAGCCTTGGTAGATTTTACTTCATGTGCAATGCCATTAGACTCAGTCACCTATCTCAGGAAGACACTGAGTGCTACTTCCAGTCAGAAGCTATAAGAACCATCACACAGTTCTACTATCTTCCTTTTTCCTCTGTTCCAAATAGAAGGCAATTTTTAGCTTAAGTCCCAAGTGAGTGAGACCCTAAGCAAAGACAAAGCTGACCTCTGAGGAGAAGAATATAAGCAAGAAATAAATGTTTGTCATTATAGTCCACTAGAATTTGTGATTCTTGTCACATCATACCTTAGTGAGACCTGACTAATAGAGAGTGAGGCAAGATTAGAAATTTAGAGACATGTTAAAAGACTATTAAATAACTAAGTCACAAACTGTTGGTCATATGGATTTAGAGAGTAGAGATGGGAGAAAAGAAACAAGTTTGAAAGATAGAAAGCACATAAACAGGCTTTATAATTAATAAAATGTGGAAGAATGAAGGAAGACTGACAGATTTCTGGATTGGGGGAAAAAGAAAAAGGTAGGTAGGAAAAGATCCATGACTACTGGACAAAGCAGGAGGCCTAGGTTACTGATGAAAATGATGACTTTAAGTCATGATATTCCATCTGCATTCCTATGTCTGGAATTTGGACTAGCTGGACTGGCTGGGTTTCCTAGCCCTGACAATGAGTCCTCTAGAGAGTCAGAGCTTGCTTTCTCATGTCTTTCAGATCCCTGCTTGAGGGATAAATCCCCCATAAATCCATTAATGAGGTCTTTTCTCATTTAAAACCTAATTTAAATTAACAAATCAGCTCTTATTTTCTTAATGGCATTTGTTATATCATCACATCATGTATCATATAATATATATTATATATATTTATATTGCATACTATTTATATTACATTATATTATACTATTATTATACATGAGACTCAGAAGTATTGTCCAATAGAATACTGTGAGCCACACATGTAATTTTAAATTTTTAGTGGCCACATTAAAAAAGTAAAAGAATGGGCAATACTAATTTTAATAGATTTAATCCAATATATTAAAAGTGCTTTAATATATAATCCATATAAAATTATTAATGAGGTATTTTACCTTCTCTTTTGGTACTAAATTGTAATTTGGATTGGCGACATTTCAATTCCTGAATTGCTATGTACAGCTAGTGACATCATATTGGGAAGTGCAGGATAAAGTGCTGGACTATCCTTTATTTATTTACTCTTTCCCCTATTATTATTCAATTATATGAGAACTGGGGGTTTTATTACTGTTGGTGTTCATCATAACCTAAAAGAATCCTTGAAATCTAATAAGCACTAACATTTAATGAATTATTAAGTGAGTGAATGTAAAACTTGAGAGTGGCCTGAGCCAGACTTATTGGAGTCATCAGCAGAGTGATAATAATTGAATTTATAGCTGAGACTGAGTTTATCTAGAATAAGTCTACTTATTGAGCAGAAAATGGGGACTCAAATAGGGCATTAAATAAATGTTTCTCAAATATTTTGTACGTCCCTACAGAAATTTTTGAAAACAATTGTCCACACATTTTACATTGGCATTTACAATTTTTTAGCATAATTATATTTGCAATTGATGTAATTGCCAATATATTACAAATATTGACACTAATAATTTAAATAAACTCCAATAGAAATTAAATACTATAACTATCTGATATTTGCTAATATTAAAATATAAAATACATAAGTATTTTTCCACAATCCCTATTTATCATTGCATATTAAATTTTGTTGAATATGAATTTTACATTAGCAAAATTTTATAGTTTTTAGTGTTAGAAGTGATCGCTTATTGGATTTCTAACAAGTAAAAGGAACTTAAGAAATTTCAATTCATTAAGCTCTGTGTTGGAATATAAAATAAAAGTTTTATAACTTTTGATAACAAATATAAATATAAAGTTTTATAAAATTTTATAACAAATTTTTGGAATAATAAAAAAAAAGTTGTGTTTACCACATACCACTCTATGATAAGATCAAAAAGAACATATACATAGATGTTTTCCAAAACAAATTTAGCAGAGTAATTTAAATTATTAAAGGACCCATGATGGTTAGGGGTATTGGTATATCAAAAACATATACAGATTTATATAATTCTGTCATACTTGCTTTTGAATACCCTTTCAATCCCTTTGAATTACTTCTTAAGGTCTTAAAACTGTACCTCATTTTTTTTTTTTTAGCAGGGGAGAGCTACAGTTTTTTAGATTTCTGTTTAAAATACAAAAGTATGTTTTATTTTATAGACCAACTCAAAATGTTAGCTCAATTAAATTTGAGAAAATTTAAATTTTTCCTCTGGTGGTAAGAAAAGATAACTTTCAAAGCCACCAATGTAGTTTTCTTGTTAAAAACTTAAATGGATTTTTCAGTTTTTTTGAGGAAGGCTTGGATGGCTATGTATTTCCCCTTTAGGACCGCTTTTGCCATGTCCCATAGGTTTTGGACCAAAGTGTCTTCATTTTCATTGGTTTCCATGAATTGTTTAAGTTCTTCTTTGATTTTCTGGTTGATCCAAACATTCTTAAGCAGGTTGGTCTTTAGCTTCCAACTGTTTGAATTCCTTCCAAACTTTTTCTTGTGGTTGAGTTCCAGTTTCAAAGCATTGTCGTCTGAGAATATACAGGGAATGATCTCAATCTTTTGGTATTGGTTGAGCCCTGATTTGTGACCCAGTATGTGGTCTTTTCTGTAAAAAGTTCCATGACACTTGAGAAGAATGAGTATTCTGTTGTTTTAGGGTGGAATGTTCTGTATATCACTATGAGGTCCATTGGGTCCAGTGTGTCATTCAATGCTCTTATTTCTTTATTGATTTTCTGCTTGGATGATCTATTACTGAGAGTGGTATGTTAAGATTCCCTACTATTAATGTATTCATATCAATATGACTCTTTCTATCTTGATAAACAGTTACCATCAGAAAGGATGAATATCCAACTTTGGTATCAACATGGATGGGACTGGAAGAGATTATGCTGAGTTAAATAAGTCAAGCCTAGAGAATCAATTATCATATGGTTTCACTTACTTGTGGAGCATAAGGAATAACATGGAGGACATTGGGAGATAGAGTGGAGAAGTGAGTTGGGGGAAATCAGAGGGGGAGACAAACCATGAGAGACTGTGGATTCTGAGAAACAAACTGAGGGTTTTGGAGGGGAAGAGGGTGGGGGTTCGGTGAGCCTGATGGTGGGTGTTAAGGAGGGCACATGGAGCACTGGGTGTGGTGCATAAACAATGAATTTTGGATCACTGAAAAAAAAAATTAAAAAAAAAAACCTTAAAAAAAACAAACCTTAAATGGAACCAAATCCTGAGGAATCAATCAAACTGAATCCTGAAAGTGAGACATTCTACAAGATAACTGGCTCAGACTCAAAGAGCATCAGTGTCAAAAAATACAGTAATAGGAACAATTAAAGGAAGGAGGAATGTTCTAGTCAAAAGAGACTATGGAGGGGCGCCTGGGTGGTTCAGTGGGTTAAAGCTTCTGCCTTCAGCTCTGGTCATGATTCCAGGGTCCTGGGATAGAGCACTGCATCAGGCTCTCTGCTTAGCAGGGAGCCTGCTTCCTCCTCTCTCTCTGCCTCTCTGCCTACTTGTGATCTCTATCTGTCAAATAAATAAATAAAATCTTTAAAAAAAGAGAGAGACTGTGGAAACACAACAACTAGATGTAATATATCAATCTTTATTAGCTCCTATGTGGGAAAAAATAAAAATGGCATTAACTCTATAATCCAGCTAATGGCTGCACATATGCAAAATTTCCTGAATGTTTTTCAAAAATACAAACTGACCACTTATAAATAAGATCAATTACAAAACAATGATAATGTTGATAATAATTATAAAAAGTTTTAGAGCCCCCAATTTTTGTGAAATGAGTATTTTCTTGCCCCAGAGTCCCCTACCCCCAAGAGCTTTGGCCATTAGTCAGAAAAATAGCAAATATTTAGTAATTAAATTCTTCAAAAACAACACTTACTGTAAATTGTTCCTACCTCCAGCATTCACCAGAAGTCAGTTGTATTGGCATCCATGTTCTTTTCCTGGAAGCCTACAACAGTGCTCAGAATAACAAATAAATAAATAGTAACTCCAGTGTCTCGTCATGGAAGAAGGTAGGCTTCACTGGAAATAAAATCATGAAGACCAGTAATCTTTCAGGCTCAAAACACCACTCTAGACACTCATTGGAAAGTAAGATGTCTCAGAATTAGTAAGACAATATATAATTATCATTAGACTAAGAACACCAAAGATAACTCAGTGGATCTCTTTAGTTTCAAAAATCTCCTCTTTCCTAATGAAGAAGCAACCCTAGTTTCTCATGTTTATCAGGGTTGATTATCTCAGCCTATACAGTGGCTCTTTTGCACTGTTGTCTACTGACTTGAGCAGTTCAAGTGACTGGTGGTTGAAACTTCAAGTCCAGTGGAAATTTTACCATGATTCCTGGAAGAAGGCTTTCCCCCTGAGAATCAAGTACTGTAATTTAGCAGAGTTTAAGTGCACAGAATCAGGAAATTTAGATTTTACAAGTAGGTCAAAGAAAGTGTTGGTGGGAGCAGTCAGTCATTACAGTATTATAGATGACTCATATGCATATGCATACCACTGCGTATATCCTATTCTGAAGGACATAACTTGATCCGAGAGGGTAATGTCTCTAAAATGATGTCTTAGATGAGTCTATAGTAAATACAAAATTCATTCCAACATTCTGTTACTTCAGCTGCTTCTGGTGACTTGAGTAACTGATAAGCCAGAGGATTCTTATGACCACATACCTATTGCCACACTGCCTTTGCCATTAATGGGTCCCTTTATTTGAAATGATGATATTATGTGGGATGCCATGTCAGTAGGTCAGGCATTCTCCAAGTACTTGGATAGTGGTGCTGAAAGACCAACCCATTTTAAGCAAACATATTGAATCTAATAAAGACAAATTGCACCATCTAAGATAGAATGGATCTGCTGAATTGAATTAAAATCTAGTGGCTAATCTCAATAAATAACACCACGTGAAAGCTTCTGGTTTAGTCTCTGCCACTTTAATGTTTGTTCATTGACACTGGTAGCAGGTATAACAAACATTATTTAGTTTTTAAAAGATTTAATTAATTTATTTGTCAGAAAAAGAGAGAGCACAAGCAGGCAGAGTGGCAGGCAGAGGCAGAGAGAGAAGCAGGCTCTCCATTGAGCAAGGAGCCTGATTCTGGACTCGATCCCAAGACCCTGGGATCATGACCGGAGCCAAAGACAGTGGCTTAACCAACTGAGCCACCCAGGTGTCCCTGTAACAAACATTATAAGAAGGAGTTCATACTTTGGAAATTTCACTTCTTGATTATAATGTTAAATAGTACAAACACTGTAAAAAATTATTTGGCAGTATCATTAAAATTGTATCTGAATGTGTTTATTCAGATACATAGGAGTTAAATATATCCATTCCTAGGTATATGCTAAACAGAAATATTTACATTTGTGCAAAAAAACATGAAAAAAGGTTGAAACCCCAATCACTTGATAAGCTGTAAGATGCAAGCAACCCAAATTCATCAAGAATAACATGGATAAATAAATTAGGATATATCCATACAATGGATATTATAAAATAACAAAAATTGAGATACTATGACATGCCATAACATGTAGCATGCCATAACATGCGTAATTTCATAAAGAATGAGTTAAACAAAAGGACCAAATACATAATAATGAGTATTATGTGATTCCATTTGTAGAAAGTAAACAAACAAACAAACAAACAAAGGACAGGTAGACCTTACCTATGGTGTAAAAAGTCAAGATAACAGTTACCTGATTTTGCTTTTGGATAGTTGCAGTGCTTTGGGTAATGTGTTTACAGCTGATGTTTACACAAATGTGATCACCAAAAATTGATTAAACTGGACGATTCTGGTGTGCACATTTTTCTGCATGTTTAAAAAAACATTGCAGGCATGCTTCATTTTATTATGCTTTGCTTTATTGTGCTTTGCAGATATTGCTTTTTTTTTTTTTTTTTTACAAATGAAAGCTTTGTAGCAACCCTGCATTGAAAATATCTATCTTCACCATTTTCCAACAGCATTTGTTCAGTTTATGTCTCTATATCACATTTTGGGTCTTTTTCATTATTATTGTGTTTGTTATGGTGATCAGTGATCAGTGATCTTTGATGTTGTCATAGTAATTATTTTGGGGTGCCGCAAACCACAGCCATGTGACAGTAAGCTTAATAAGCTCAATGAATAAATGTTGTGTGCGTTCTGACTGCTTCATCAACCAGCTACTCCCCCATCTCTCTTTCCCCCCTAGTCCCTGAGACACCACAATATCAAAATTGGGCCAAATAACAGCCCTATAATTACCTCAAGTGTTCTAGTGGAAGGAAGATTCATAGATTTCACACTTTATTTTACATATTTATGTATGTATTTATTTATTTTTGAAAGAGAGAACACACGGGGTGGGGGCATGTGGTGTAAAGGGCAGAAGGAGAGGTAGAGAAAGAATTCCAATCAGTCTCCACACCCACCACAGAGCTGCCAAGCACAGAGCCAGATATGGGACTCAATCATGACCTGAGCTGAAATCAAAAATCAAATGTTTAACTGACTGAGCCATCCAGGTGCCCCATACACATCTCTCACTTAAATCAAAAGCTAGAAATTAAGTTTAGTGAGGAAGGCATGGAAAACCCAAGACAGGCTGAATGCTAGGCCTTTTGTGCCAAAACAGTCAGCCAACTTGCGATTGCAAAGGAAAAATTCTTGAAGGAAATCAAAAGTGTTACCCCAGTGAATACATGAATAAGAAAACAAAACAGCCTTATTGCTGATTTGGAGAAAGTTTGAGAGGTCTGGATAGAAGTTCAAACAACCGCAACATTCCCTTATGCCAAAGCCTAATCCAGAGTAAGGCCATAACTCTCTTTAATTCCATGAAGGCTGAGAGATGTGAGGAAGCCACAGAAGGAAAGCTAGAAGCTAGCAGAGGTTGCTTCATGACATTTAAGGAAAGAAGTTGTCTCCATAACAGATAATACAAAGTGAAACAGGAAGTGCTGATGTAAAATCTGCAGCAAGTTATTCAAAAGATGTAGATCTGATAACGAACATGGCTAAACTAAACAGTGCATTTTCAATGTACGCGAAAGAGCCTTCTCTTGGAAAAAGATGCCATCTAGGACTTCCCTAGCTAGAGAAGAGAAGTCAATGCCTGGCTTCAAAACTTCAAAGAACAGGCTGACTTTCTTGTTAGGAGCTAATACAGCTGGAGACTTTAAGTTGAAACCAATGCTCATTTACCATTTCAAAAATCCTAGTGCCCTTAAGAATTATGCTAAATCTAGGGACGCCTGGGTGGCTCAGTTGGTTAAGCGGCTGCCTTCGGCTCAGGTCATGATTCCAGCATCCTGGGATCGAGTCCCACATCGGGCTCCTTGCTTGGCAGGGAGCCTGCTTCTCCCTCTGCCTCTGCCTGCCACTCTGCCTATGCTTGCTCGCTCCCTCTCTCTGACAAATAAATAAATTTAAAAAAAAATTAAAAAAAAGAATTATGCTAAATCTACTTTCCTTAAGTTCTCTAAATGGAACAAAAAAGCCTGGATGAGAACACATCTTTTTACAATATTGGTTTACTGAATATTTTAAGCCCACTGTTGAGACCTACTGCTCTGGAAAAATAATTCTTTGAAAATATTACTGCTCATTGACATGCATTTGGCCACCTGAGAGCTCTGATGTGGAGGCCCAATGAGATTTATGTTATCTTCATGCTTGCTAACACAACATCCATTCTGTAGCCCATGGATCAAGGGATAATTTCAACTTTCAACCACAGATGTGATGGAAAAAAACAAGAGAACTATAGTTAGAAGTAGAGCCTGAAGGTGTGACTGAATTGTTGCAATCTCATGAGTGAACTTGATTGGATGAGAGTTGCTTTTTATGGATAAGCAAAGAAAGTGGTTTCTTGATGTTCCTGGTGAAGATGCTGTGAAGATGGTTGAAATGAAAAGTACTCAGAATATTTCATAAAGTCAGTTTGTATATCAGCAGCAGGGTTTGAAAGGGTTGACTCCAATTTTGAAAGACATTCTACTGTGGGTAAAATGCAATCAAACAACATCTTATGCCAAAGATAAATCATTTGTGAAAGGAAGAGTCAATTGATGTAGCAAATTTTATTGTCTTATTTTGTGAAATGGCCACAGTCACCTGAGCCTTCAGGAACCACCACCTTCATTAGTCAACAGCCATTAACAGTGAAGCAAGACCCTCCATCAGCAAGACCTATGACTCACTGAAAACTGAGATGATGGTTAAATTTTTCAGCAACAAAATATTTTTAAATTATGATATATACATCATTTAGATATAATGCTGTTGCACACTTAATAGACTACAGTATAGTGTAAACACAGCTTTTATATGCAGTGGGAAGCCAAATATTCATTTGACTCACTTTATTTTGATATTCACCTTATTGCAGTTGTCTAGAACCAAACCTAGAATATCTCCCAGGTATACCTATAATTACAAAGCATGGTTCTGAGAAAAACAGTAGGAACCTCATATTATTTTCAGAAACAAATTCCATCCAACCAACATATGTGTTAAAATTAATAATTGAGGATGGAAAAGTTGTGGTATAAGAAATCTTAACTTTGTGGTGAAATATACTAAACCTTGAATTATTTACAAATAATTGTAGATATTTTCATGGAAGAAGGAGAAACTCAGTATTGCCCAAATCCTGGGAGCTCTCGTCCTCATAAGGTCAGTGTCTGTGAGAGCCTTCCAAAGAGTTCTCATTCATGAAAATCTTGTTTCCCACAGCTTCCTATGGATAGAACAAGATACATGAGGGAAGAGGATCATTCTCTCTGAGAGAAGTTCTATGAGAGGACCACACTCTATATCAGTGACGTGTGCAAAGAACATAGTTCCAAGGTACCAAATTTCAGACACCATTCTCTGAGGCAGTATTATTCTACTGCAGACAGCTCTTCCAAAAACATCTGCCCTGTGTCACTAAACCCTGGATGCCAGAAGTCAGGTCCCCATTCCAGAGTGATGCATGTCAATGTGTCTTTGTTTTTTGTTCTATAGTTCCAAAAGACCAGCTTCTGTGTATCCTTAAGCACAATTATAGAAACAATGAATACTGGATCCAATTTCTCTAAACATGAATAAGTAATGTATGTATTTGTATATATATATAAAGAGAAAAATGGACATTGGTAGGTTAAACTGGATTCTGATAATAGAAACTTCTATAGGATTGCATTGTAAACATCTTAGCTATACATATAATTTCTAGGTTGATCCCAGTAGAAATATATGATCCCTAAACTTCTCTAATAATTTTTCTTTAATTCAAAATACATTTCTTGAAAATCTAGTCTATAAGCAAGAAGTGATTCTCATCCTTAGAAAATAATCTTATTCATAATTTAAAAAACAACCAAAAAAGACTATTAGAGAAAAAAATCCCCAAACTTTCAGCCATCAGAACTACAGATCTTTCATACATCTAAATCAATCTTCTGTCCTCCTAACCCAGAAGAAATCGGTTTCTTGTGTTTGGGTCCAATTCTGTTTCATATGGTTTCTTTATGTTCTCTTTTTCTTTTTCTTTCCTTTTATATTTCTTTCCTTTCCTCTCACTGATTGTTGTCCCTCAGGATTTGAATTGTGCTTAACTATCCTCCATTTTACCAACACCTTTTTAATATCCTAATTATTTAAAGAATTTATGAGTATTCTATTACCTAAGCCTGACAGTTGGATGGTGAGCATACTTATATTCCTTTTAAAAATTATTCTTATTTAAAATTCCTCTTATATGTACCTCATATATATTATACATATGTATAATTTTTGTATATATTTTCTGACAAAAATGAATTAATAGAGCATTTATCAGCAACTGTTAGCAATATTTTTGTGTATGAGCTTCACATACTTCTATTATTATGAGTTCACAAAGTTTAGCAATGAATAGAGACAGACCAGTAAATACATAATTTATGATTTGTGATATATTCCAAAATGTAAGAATAATACAGGTGCTCGAGTATAGATAAAAGGGGACACATGTAAGGAGAACTGTCTTAAGAACATGATATTAAGCCTAAAACATGATTATAAATTCGCCAAGAAAGGGATGAATGAGGTGAACAGTACAAGGGAATATCATTCCTGCCAGTGAGATGAATGTATGCAAAAATGCCGAGACAAAAGTAAACAAAATGTTTTCTTGAAACCAGGGCTAGAACAGAGTGAGCAAAGGTGAGAGTAGGGGCCTCAAATGGGTCACCAAGTGACCAGAGAGTTGTATCAGGTAGGGACTTTGGAAGGGACTTTTGCTTCTTATTTTACTTTACTTCTAGATCACTTTTGTACCATGACTGTGCTTTGCTAATTATCCTTCTATCTTTCTCTTCTTTCTCAGTTTTTTTTATCTGCCCATCTTGCAAATGTTTGTATCCTTTATCAGAGACTTCAAAAATAATACACAGATACCACCTAGGAACACAGAAAGGTTTTACAAGAGCAGTAGGACATGTAGCATTTAAGAATCCAATTTGCAGATTTTAAATTTCCAAAGCACTATTACTTAAAAGTTTTATGCTTGAGAACTCCCCTCTGAGATAAGGTCAACCTTCATAAGCTTTTTATTCCCATTCTTTAGAAGGAATAACATAGCTATTATACAGTCTGAATCTTTTTATAGTGTGTTGCCTGGGTGGAAAAACCTCTGGTATGCCTATGGAGCAGCAATTCAAAATACTGGATAGCTGTTCAGAAATGAATGACTCCAATGACCAGGTACCGAACACTTAGCAGCTTAGTGGCTTCCAATTCTTTTCTCTTATCTTTTAATAGGTAGAAAAAGAATGTAAAAAAAGGTGATAGCTGATCATAAAAAATAGTACTTAGTATCAGATCCCTATTCAAATTTTTCAAGTCAAGGGGATCTAAGAATTGTATGACATCATTACCATAAAATAATTTTTTATGTTCTGACTCACTTATCTATATGGACAACGTACCTCAGCAATGACCTCTTATAAAATCACACACACACAAAAATAAAATTTATGCATAACCAAAACTGTTCTAGCTATAGGTAATAATCAGTCAAGGGCACATGGGGAGGAAAAAAAAAAAAAGTTCTGATTCTCCTGTACTTGGTTTGAAGCCTGTTGAGCTTCTGTTGTTTCTGCCCAGTATGGAAGATTCAGTTTTACCCTTCAGAGGATTTGAGTTTGGTTTTTTAACCTTTAGCCTTGCTTTGATTCATAATCCTGCAAGTGCTTTGAGAGAAAATCGGCTTGTATCTATGTTTCCACTAATGTGGGATATTTTCTTGTAGATGCCATGGAATTATGGGGATTTTTACATTTCCCTTCAGCTTCTGCTCAATACCCGGCTTCATATGCCACCTAGAAGTCAGTAAATAGTTCATGGGGGAAATAATCATACCATATTTGTGACTCCTCAACTCTCCAAATCATCATGCCAATCCTGCTAAATATAACTGCTAGAATATAGGTCAGCTTTCTTTTTTCCCAGAAGAATCTCTTTTCTGGGCCACGCTTGATCCTAGGAAATTCTTTTTGGGAATAAAACAGTGGGCAATTATTTTTAACTTTGAAAGGACTATGTATTTCTAGAATCAAATAAATTAACTAGAAAACGCTAAATTATATGTTTAAAAATGTTCTGTGAGATTGATTAGTAAGAATTATTTTTATGGCAAGAGTCTATAGCTATTTTTTGAGTGTTCATCACTGGATATTTAAATTAAGTGAAGCCACATTTTAGTTGCTGGGATGAGCAAAGTCTGGTGTTGGGAAAGTGTGGTAGGTGAGTAGGAAAGTGTAATGGCATTCAGATGACAATTTGGAAATCCAAACTATCTGAGGGGAAAAAAAATTGTCACCAAAGACGAAGAAATTTAGCTTTATACTTTGTGCAGAATACCCTTTCACCGAAAAGTACTTAAAATTTCATTTATTGTGTTCATTGGTATATAAATTTCCAAAGTGGAGATATTTTTCTTCCTTTTTAAAAAACTCATCTATGAAAGAACACTGAACATTTTCAGTTGCATAGGACTTACAATGAAAATAAGACTGAGAATCAAATCATAAATGTACTACCAAACACTTTAGAGGTGATCCAAAACAGTATGCAAAAAGATGTAGGCTCATACACAGTAAGAAAAGGAAAGAACAAAATACTCAATATTTGGAATGAAAGTTTATAAATAAATAAATATTCAAGATGCAAACTCAGGAAAGACAGAGATACCTCTAGAGATACCTAAAGTCAAGCATGTTTGCTTTCTGAGTCAAAGAATAACAAAAGTCAGTATCTTTACTCCTTTGGGTTTATATTGCATTTTTCTTTTTCTTTTTCTTTTCCTTTTCTTTTTTTCTTTTTTTTTTTTTTTAGGGGGTGATGTTGAATGGAGCATGAAACTAACAGGTTTCTTGAAGGTAGAGTAAAAATTAATAGAAAATTTGTGTTTAGTAATAAGCTATTATATGAAGCCCTTGACTTTTATCAAAAGAATCTAATTATTAAATATACTAATAGTAATCTTGTAGTTTTGAGAATACTAATTTTGTATGACTTGTTAAATAAATGTAATGTTCTACTACTTTGTTAGTGAACTGTTTTGATGATGCTAATAACCATCTGGACCCAAAAAGATTTAATGCCATTTTGAATAGTAATGGCCATAGAGAAATGAAAGTGTTAAGAAAAAAAGAAAAAGAAGTGATCTCATGGAAACAAAAAGCACACATACCCATCCAAAATCGTAAACTCATCAATTTTACCAAATGTTATTTTCAATAATATGCTTTATATATACAAATAAAATGAAGGTGTATGATTATTTTATTTTCCTTTATTTACATTAAAAGTCTGTTGATAGGATGCAATGTAGTGCAATCAGTTTGGATTGCCTTTTTTTGTGGGATATCCCAACTTTCAATGTTTCTGAGCTATTCTTGGGTTTGCCAATTTTACTGGAAAGAAATTCTCCAGTTTCCTGGATAAAGGTTGTAAAACTAGCTCTCAAAATTGTTTAGAGCCAAGAGAAAGTTTGAGGATGGGAATCTCATTGCTTAATATATACAGACTATTTAATCCTCTATTAACCTAGTTGCCGTCACTGGCATGAGCTTGCTGTTACAGAGTTTAGAAGGACTGGGGTTCAACTTCTCCCAGAGGTGACACTTTTAATCTTCTGCTGGGATTGTAGAAAAGGGGAGTTAGGTGTATTGGAAGTGAAAGAAGATCTGGAAGAAAGGCAGGTCAGACTGCTTTTTCTCAAGGTCCACCTACCTTTTCCTTTGGGAGATACTCCTGTCTTGTGGATTCTGACACAATGGGTGATCTCTGCACCAAACAGCTTGCTTCTGGGCTTCCCACACTATCAGTGTATGTATCAGTGCCCTCTGCTGGTTTCTATCATTACACTTGCTTTTGGCTTCCAAAATATTGTTGATTCATTCTTCCTGTTCTCTTTGGCCTAGTTGGTTGAAGACCTGTGCCCCCTTTAGCAATCATTTTAGTTGGGTTTTGGAAGAGATTGATTATAAATCCCTGTGTGGACTGTTAATATCATTTGAAAGAAGTCCCTTATCATGTTATACTGAATGATTGTTTTGTTTTCTGAATACCCATTTTTTTTTCATATCCTCTACCAGGGTTTTTCCTCAACCAAGTTTTATTTTCAGATATACAACTTCAGAGGTTGGAAAAAAATTTTTTTTTTGTTTTTTGTTTTCCAGCATGATTTATTCAGTTATTTTAGGTATTTTGTGAGGGGACTTGTGATTTAGCTGACAATTAGAAGAGTGGATTTTGGCAAATGCATATATTACAGGGCAAATCAAATATGGGTGAGGGCATGGTTAATGTTGAGATCTATTTGCACGACCACTATAGAGTCTGTAGGTTTTTTTCTTGCCAAATGCTATCAACCATAAAATGTCCAAGGCAGTGGGTCACACCCACTGCTTCATGCTCTGCTACTTGGCATTCCTCTAAGTTCTTCCTCAATTGTCATATCTCCACAGGCCATAACAAAGGACAACAGTCAGCAGCAATTCAATTTCAACCTCCATCTTTTACATTGTGTTCAGGTGAAGAATAAGCAGTCTCTGGAACACTGGTTCACTGTATAGGGCTGTTAATTTGGAGACAACCATGGCATTTATAAAGAATGTGAAAAGTAGAATACTAAAAGTTTCTTAGACCAGTGGCAAAATAGGACCACACTCTGAATATGAAGGGAATCTACTTTCTGAAGATGAGGTCATCCTCCCCAGAATGTATTTTCAGAAACAAATGGAAAATTATGCTTGATTAATGAACACAAGTCAGTAGAAATGGGTCATTTTCAATATGCAGGAAAATGTATTATTCAAACACAAAGCAAAATATATTATTTAATATAAAATTTGGATAATATGGCGGATGGATTTTAACTATAAGAAGTTAAAATGTTGGATTTCCTAGAGCACTTCATGGAAATTGCCTAGTAAGTGAAGAAGAAATACTAATGGTGATGCCTTGCTAATGTTACCTTGGTGAAAGTTGAAGTGAGCACTGTGAATCCAAAGTCAGCTTGTGACCAATAATCCAGTGAGAAACAGCACCTCTCCAGTGAGGTCAGAGGGAAGGATGCAGAAGGATAAGGCCCTGGTGGGTATGAATAGAAATGGAAGATAGAGACTGGAGAAATGCCAGGTGTGGAGCCATGTTATGTGACTCAGGATGTCTGACCCCTTTCTACGTCATATTTGTTGTATTTTCCAGACTCCATTAGTGCACTTCTGAATGAGATCTTGGTAGGGAAGATTCTGTTCTCACTTCAATAAATTGGCATTTTGCCTTGTGTATGAAATTCTAGGTTCTTTCATTTCATTGGTTCACAGGGTGGCAGAGAGACTGGTGAATAAGAGAGTAGAGCAGTGCAAATATGAGCTGCTTAGTAGGACTTACTACATTGCTTTGTGATTTCTCTGACAGGGATGGTTTCTGATTCACTGTAAAAAATATATGTATATATTAAACTTATCTGTATGCAAATTTCTCTAGCAGGCTCTCAAACCCTTGAGGTGACTTTCTTTAACCATGAACCTTTGTATCTGTTTGAAGATAAAGCACGTCAGAGAAATCAGGTTTTTATGATTCTGGGCCCAATAAAAGCAAGCTTTGTGGAAGCAACTTCAGTCCACTAAAGCCAAAGACCTTTACAACTATTTGCGTAAAACTATCTTGCAGATTTCTGGAAGAAATGTAGAATACAAGATTTTTATCCAAATATACATAAACTGGATGTTTGTCATGTTTTAGTCTTCTGATAGGAGAACGTTGCTTAATTTCCAATCTCTGCTAAATGAAATGGCAAAATGCTTTTGAAATCATTTGCATTGGCTTTTTTACCTTGGTAGTTCATTTAATATTATCTTATCCTAGTTTCTTCTTCACTAGAACTGTGCTAAATGATGGACTTTATAGTGTTGAACTGCATGACACCATCCTAGAAAAAACATCACAATCAAAATATAAACAAAAAAATAGGTGAGAAATACAGAGATAGAAGTTTAACTGAACCAGCATTAGTTTGCTTCTTGGTGAGTCAGAACCTGCACCAGTTGAGTCATTCATTGCACAAAGAAAACTTTATTTGTAGCAAATAAAGAAATCACTTGGAATGGCTTCCAAAGCTATGACTCTGTACTAGAGAGCACTTTTTTTTTTTAAGATTTTATTTATTTGACACGGAGAGAGAGACAGCCAGAGAGGGAACACAAGCAGAGGAAGTGGGAGGAGAAGTCCAACGCTGGGTTCCATCCCAGAAACCAGGGATCATGACCACAGCCCAAGGCATACATTTAAGGATAGAGCCACCCAGGTGCCCCTGGAGGGTACCTTTTGTTTAGGGTTAGAATGACTATTTAGTTAAGAAAACCTTGTCTTTTTATGTAGAGGCAGGCATGAGGTTACACCTGCACCTTAAGGAAACATGCCTATATCTACATCATGTATATTGTGTGTACATGAAGCTGAGGCTCCTCCTTTGGCAGAGATTTTAGTACTACAATGAGGTAAATGTAATTACTGGTCATTCCAGGTGTCCATCAACACAAGCATGTCAAGGGTTTAGCTCAAATGGTCTGGGTGGTCTGGGCCAGTGAGAGGTCTAATCAGTGCAATCATCATCACCTGAGGGGTGGTTTTGGATTTTATTTGCCTGTGTTAAGAGATAAGCTGGAAAGAAGAGCTTAAGGAAAAATGGAAAACAAAGGTTAGTGATTATAAGCAGGTGGGCAGTAAAGGTCAGGTCTTGGGGTCTAGTTGGTGACAGAAACCGGCAAAAAATACACAGATATTAGAGTTATGTGAATCAATTACAAATCTTTGATTTGCCACTTATTGGTTTTGTGTTAAGTATTAGTATTAATAAGTATTAGTCAACATACTAATACTTTTAATCTTAACTTTCCATGATGTAAAATGGCAATATTTATGGCCATTGGTATGGGTTATTGCAAAGTTTAATTTAGAAAATGCCACTTAAAAACACCTACTCTTTAATGAACTTAGAATAGTTAATGAATAAATGTTAATAACTCTTTACATTATTTTAGATCTGGGAAGATTTTTATAATCTTTAATTTTTATATTTACATTAATTATTTTTTATTTACATTAGTAATCTCCACTCCATGATGTAATTTTTTTCTGAAATTGACCATACGGATAAAAAATAAATAAAAAATGTGTATGTTCATCTACTTCCGGTTAAGAAATAAACACTATTTAATAGGATGTAATTTATTTAAATTGTTTCACATCCTAGTCTTTGTCTGCTTTAGTCTATGTAAAATTATTTCCTAAAATATACTGACAATATAATGAAAAAAAATTACTTGATTTAATATAAAGTGAAAGTATTTTGTAGGAAGGATCCAGCATTTCAAGGTTATACTCCTATCTGGATATTTGCATGCTAATTTATTTAAGAACTATAGTTAGAACTTCTAATACTGAAAGAAAAAAATAACAAAGATACTTGTTTCTTCAGATATCTGAATTGTAAATGAGTAAATCTTTAAACAAAAGAAGCCAGCATCATGAAAACAGGCCATAACACATCTTCCATAGCACATATTAGTTTCCAAAAATAACATTTTAACTCATTTCCTTCAGTTTCAATTATTTGTGGATTAGCATAAATATGTTTTTTGAAAATTCTCACTGGCAATTACTAGATCCTTTCCTTTTTTTTTTTTTAAAGATTTTATTTATTTGTCAGAGAGAGAGAGAAGCACAGGCAGACAGAGCGGCAGGCAGAGGCAGAGGAGAAGCAGGCCCCCTGCCGAGCAAGGAGCCTGATGTGGGACTCTATCCCAGGAGACTGGGATCATGACCTGAGCGGAAGGCAGCTGCTTAACCAACTGAGCCACTCAGGCATCCCTACTAGCTCCTTTCTAAATGACTAATTTCTTAGCCACAAATTATACATTGCTTGATGGACTGGATCATTTCTATAAATTACTGTCAGAGAAAACAGTTTTAAGGTTTAATTGTAGTTCCAGATAATTATTTTTCATAGGTAGGTGAGTATGTTGATATAAAAATGTATTTTTAGGGACGCCTGGGTGGCTCAGTTGGTTAAGCTGCTGCCTTCGGCTCAGGTCATGATCCCAGCGTCCTGGGATCGAGTCCCATATCGGGCTCCTTGCTCAGCAAGGAGTCTGCTTCTCCCTCTGCCTCTTCCTGCCACTCTGTCTGCCTGTGCTCACTCTGTCTGACAAATAAATAAATAAAATCTTTTAAAAAATTTATTTTTATATCAGCTTAATGCATTAAAAGTATGGTTTTTGTCTTCTCAATTCCATTCACTATTTTGAAGTATTAAGGTTTCCATGTTTTCCAATCAAATGAGGAATCATGCCTGAAATCATGATAAAAAAGGAACATATTTCTTCTAGACAATAATCTATTTTTATGGATTCAAACAAAATGAAAGATCACCAGAAATCCCAGTTTAAAAGCATTTATGGCAGAAATAATTTAACAAAGTGAATACATTTTTCTAATAGAATATGTATTTAGACCAGGTTATTCTTTTACCATTTAATATGATTGAAAGATTTTCTTGCTAAATGGAACATACCATCAACTCATGATACTAGAAAATTTACAAATAAAAATATATAGAACAAGTTTGTTTTACTCACCAAAAATTTGGTCATCTGTTCTTATGTAAAAAGTGTATTTTTTTAATTCATAATATTGACTATAATGCCCACCAGACTTTTCTAATAAAAGTATCAAGCACCATTAATAAATATTTCCATAACTTTCACCATCCCTGCATGTCATTTCTATAATTACTTATTTACTTTTCTTTCTATTAAATATTCCTTTTTGAAACTTGTCAATTTACTTATATGGTAAACTATAAAGCTTGCCCATACAAGAAAACCAGAATGATTAGAAACAGAAATAACTACTAAATAATGGAATAAGGGAGACAAAACAGGATTATTTTATGTTAGGCATTTTGATAATAAAGCCTAATTTTTCTTCCTTAAAAAAAGAAAATTATCAAGAGATGGATATTTCAGGCAAGCAAGAAATTGAGACGCTCTCTGTTATTAGAAAGAATAAAAGACATTTTTAAAAGGGCTAACTTGCTTTATGTTTTTAATGTCACATTTATGTTAATTTATTCTTTGTCTATTAATACAAAATAAATGTAATTAAAAGTCAAATATTTGGTATAATAAGAACATAAAAAATCAAAAGATTAATGTTCTTTGTAAATGTTAGAAGCTCAAATCCATAATCAAGACATAAATGGAATATTTTTATAGGTTTGTGTTTTGTGTTGGTTATACATGAGTCAAAATTCATGCCTGACTTTACCAGTTTAATAAGGATAATCTTATCACTTATCTGGGATATAGAATGCTAGGTTTCCAGAGTCTCTCTCCTTAACTGAACATTACATTTTAATAAAAAAAAGTTTAATTAAGTTTATTTGCCAATGAATCATGAATCTTGTCATGAATCTTAGAATTTTGCTATGGAAAATGCTATGCTGAATTTATAATATTTCACCAACATGGTGATTATATTTTAAATCTGAATCCAGTGAAAAATAATATGAACTCTCCATAAAAATATGGCTAACATATTTTTACCAAAGTTTGGAAAAATATTCATTCATGCTCTTGTATCATTAGATAATACCTACTGTTACAGCAGTGGTGAAAAAAATTAACAATGATAATAGATGATTTAGGTATTACTGAAATTCACTGCCAAGCCCTATATTAGAGGCATTCCGTTAATTATGTCCTTTAGTCTTCCCACGAGCCCCTTCACAGTTTTCATACTTATTTTACCTTATACAAATGGGACGTTGTTCTAAGTCAACAAAAGAACAATCATTAATTGACCAATTAGACTATTTGTGATCTTGTCAGTTGACACTAAACGACTGCACTGATACAACTGAATGGTCAATCATTGTTATCAAATTAAGAATAAGAAGATTTTAGTTTGTTGTTTAAATAAGTGTGTTCTCTGATTGTGATCTCCTAGAAAATTCTGATGGTTGGTATCTCAAATAAAGACAACTATTTGACTGTAAGTATAACACTGCAGAAATGAAGGAAGATTAAACTGTTCATCTATATAGGAGACTGGAACAAGCAGCCAAGTGTTACACTAAGAATCTCTTCTGATTCTAATGTGGTCTTGGGCTTAGTTTGACAAAGAATCAGGTTGGCCCAGAAACATGATAATGAAGGCATATTTTACCTCTTTAGTGTGAAACACAATTAAAACACTAAAATAATGAAAGCTTGTAATATATTATTAAAACAGAAATATATGCTCATTTAAGGTGTTTTTCACTGTGGGTCCTCAAATATAGTTTTCTAAGCCTACCTCCTGAGAAAAATGTAGACTTTAATTAAGCACAAATAAAATAATTAGGACACCAGTACGAAAAATGAAAATGAAAGTTTGTTACAGCCAGTGCTAAGATTTGGTTTCCTTGATTTTGTCGGCCAGTTTAGTTGGGTTTATTTAGATTATGGGAGAACCAAATTATTTAAATGAATGCAGATATATTTATATGAATATAAAAGCAGACAAATCAGTATAGGAAGAAGCTAAGGTATTTGGAGAAGCCAATTACTTTATGAGCACTGTTGAAATGAGTTGAACTATAATCTGGAGAAATACAGGCACTGGTCAAAAACCTCAGAGAGTTCTATTGGTTAGGCCCTTATAGCTTACTTTGAATACTAGCTCATATATTATCATTTCTTTGAGCCCTTGCTGAATATCAAATAAATGTCACGTACCATGCCATCTAGCCTCTGAAAAAATGGTCATGAGAAAAAGACAGACCTCATGTCTCATGGACGAGGCAGATTGTTAATGACCACTACCTGCAGAATAAGAAAAAGTATGTAGCATGGTATCTGGAAGTTAGGAAAGGTTTCCACCATGAAGTGACTTGAATTTTTTTTAAGATATTTATTTATTTATTTATTTATTTATTTATTTATCTATCTATCTATCTATCTACATATTTGAGAGAGAGAGAGAGAGAGCGCATGAGCTGGGGGTAGGGATAGAGGGAGAGGGAGAAGCAGGCTCTTAGCTGAGCAGGGAGTCTGATGTGGGGCTCACTCCCAGGACCCTGGGATCATGACCTAAGCTGAAGGTAGATATCCAACAGACGGAGCCATGGAGGTGCCCCTTGAATTGGTTTTTGAAGGATGCACAGGAATCAGTCAAAACAAGGAGGAGAAGATCTTTAGAAAAAAACAATGGTCTGCATAAAGAAGCAGGTACACTGGAAGGTGTACAAAAAGGTTCATGTGTGAACCACAGTCTGCTTTTGATGAAATGGCATGTCACAAATCTGAAGATAGTGAGAGAACCTATAAGATATAAGAACACTATTTTTTAAGTAAAGACTTAAACTTTATCATCAAAGTTACCATTAAAGTTTATAATTCCTTCATAAACTGCTCAAATTTTGGTATTTCAATTTTATTTCAGAATAATTGAAAATAATTAATTGCAATGTTTTGCAAATAAAATCTGATGATCTTGCTTTTTTTATTTAAAAAATTTTTAAAAGATTTTATTTATTTATTTTGACAGAGAGAGAGAGCACACAAGCAGAGTGAGGGGCAGAGGCAGAAAGAGAAGCAGGCTCCCTGTTGAACAAGGAGACTTATGTGGAATCTGATCCCAGGACCCTGAGATCATGACCTGACCAAAGGCAGATGCTTAACTGACTGAGGCAACCAGGCAGGTGTCCCTGATCTTGCTTTTTTAAATGGGTAAATGAAGGAGAATTTGTTATGGGGAACTGGCTGATGATGCAATAAGTGTATCATCAGTGTAACTAGGGATGAGGCCATAGTTATGAAAATAAAAAAGGAAAACAATATCTGTAAGATTGTATGTAATGAAAACCAGATAACTTTGTTCTAGAGTAAAAGGAAGAGACATAATCCTATAATGGATGTTGGTAGCTGATACTTTATTTTAAAGATTTTATTTATTTGTCAGAGACAGAGGGAGAGAGAGGAAGCACACACAGGCAGACAGAGAGGCAGGCAGAGACAGAGGGAGAAGCAGGCTCCCTGCCGAGCAAGTAGCCTGATGTGGGACTCGATCCCAGGACGCTGGGATCATGACCCAAGCCGAAGGCAGCTGCTTAACCAACTGAGCCACCAGGCGTCCCGGTAGCTGATACTTTAAAGTCAAGAGAGAGATATTATTCTATTGGGCTTGAAGAAATAAAAGGGGAAATAGCAATTTTGGAGTAAGATAGAATGACTTTTTTTTTTTTTAACATTTTACTGCAACACTTCTAAGCAAATGAATCAAAAAATCAGATATAAAAGAAGTAAAAAATGGTTGTATATTATGGATCTTTGAGGAAAAATCACATGATTGATGTTCCCATCTCTATATTGATGAAAAAGTGAGCTGAATAAAGTTGCTCTTTAAAGTAAGTTTCTCGCTACTCAATAATCCAGGGTTTTAATCATGCTACTCTCTCATGAGATATCTCATGAGATATACCAATGCATATCTGAGGATGTCCTGGTAACCAAACATGTGTACTTTCCTATGCTTATGGGACATCTGTTGCTTTGATCAATGAGAAAACAGCTGATTCTTATTAACAGAATTATGTACCATTAAATATATCAGATATAAAGATAACTTGCCCTGAAATTTTGTTCCTTTCAAACTGAATTGATGGAGGTCTAATAATAAAATAAGACAAAAATGAGAAATAGGTGGAGTCAAAAAGTTGAAATGTAACCAAAACGTTAACATGAGTTTTTGTTACTTTGGAAAAACTTCTCAGCAAATTACTCTAAAATACTCAACAACTACATTCACTAGATTCTCTTAGAAGACCGGAAGCATGTCTTTTTTTTTTTTAAATCTTTGTATTGATAACAATAAAAATAGTTTTGATTAAAAACAATAGCTGTCTGTTAATTAGGTGAAAACAATGAATGGCTCAGTTTCTTTGCAATGATTGATGTTTTCAATCAATAAGATTTTTTTCCATTCAATAAAATTCTTAGTATATTAATTCTATTTACATAATACACTTGAAAAGACTTTCAAGATTTTAATGTAATCTATCAATTTTTATATGTATTTCCCTACTTTAAACATGTAATCTTTTACTTCTAATCCCTGTATTAAATACACTATGACCACAAAAGTGTTGTGAGAATGACTTACTTTTTTTTTTAATTATAAAAATAGAAAAAAATTTAAGTTTGTGTATTTAGAAAATGGGTAAGTATGGTGGAGAGAAAGAAAAAGTGTAAGTTAATATTAATGGCAAAATGACTTTCAAATAACTAATCTACACTTTTTTTATAAAGAGAGAAAGGGTGTCTTGAAAGATTTTTTATTTTTTTTATTTTTAAGCATTGCTGATGAAAAGAGTTAAATGTTCATGTATGAAAATGATCACACTGAGTTCTAAATTGGTTATCATAAGGAGATTCTGAAAAAAACCCAAATGATGAGTAGAGTTAATTGAAATAAGGGAATAGAAGACGATATGACTTTTGTGGTTCATAGACCTTATCTCCCAGGACACAATTAAAAGTTATACAACAGAATTGAGCATCTTGTAAAACACAGCTGGTGATACAATATGTGAATAATTGCTGTCTCGGAGGGAGATGAATAAAGCAGAATGATTTCAGTTCATGGTAGGATTTATAAAAATCTTATTTGGAGCAGTCATTTCTCATAGCAGTGGAGATGGAAAGCATATCAATTTTGGTAGTCTTCAATTCAACTATACTGTAAACAATATTAAGATTACATGAAATATTAACTTAAAAGTTCAAAGAATGAACCATAAAACTCTCTTGTAGCCCAAAGGAATATCAGAGAAATGTAAGTTCAGTGAAATTTTGTTAGTATCAAAAGTAATTTATTTAGATATACAAAGCAGGTTGGCTGCAGAACTAGAATTTCAATGCTAAGCAAACTGATTTTTTAAAAGATTTTATTTATTTGAAAGAGAGAGAGAGAAAGTGTGAGCATGCAGAAGTGGGGAAGGGGCAGAGGAAGAAGAAGGGAGACAAGCAGACTCCCCTGCTGAGCAGGGACCCCAGATGCTGGTTTAGATCCCAGGACCCTGAGATCATGACCTGAGCCTAAGGCAGATGCTTCATTGACTGAGCCATCCTAAAGCAATCTGATTTTTCATACTTTACTTAGCCACTTTTATTATTAGTTGGACTGATAATAATTCTATAAGATATGAATGTATGTATCATGCATATGTATTAATGTATATTACATACATACTGCATTTGTATATACTATATATGACAGGGAAAATATGACAAATATAATGTTATTTGTTATATAGTGGTTATATATATGTATGCATATATATATACACATATGTATATATACAGGTTATACATATATGTGTGTGTGTGTGTGTATGAAACAAAATGAACAAAAACTGTATCAGGTTAGAACTTGGAATTTTGTGATAAAATTTGAATACTAAGAGAATTTAAAACAAAACTCATTCTATATTTTATGATATTTCCTAAAGAATTGCCAAACAAGTCACATTTCAATTTATATGCCCATGACTTAGAGATTCAAAATGAGATAACAGTATCAGTTATTTTGTCATTCTCTAGAACATTTATTAATAGAGAAGACATTATTTTTTTGTCAAGGGTTTGATAGGTGTTGATGGTGGTGTTAGGAAGAATACAAAGAAGTCTTGATGTTTGCAAATTCAGTTAGGAAAACATTTTCTTTTAAAAAGGAATACATTCAATGACAATTGTAGACAGCTTTCAATTTCTAGATTCTATGAATATTTCCTTCAATAGCTACTGTTCAAAATGTTCAAACAATTAAATTTAGATATTCTCTACATTGTATTAACTATTCCTAAAGAATATTACCTGCATATGTAGGACTGAGTGCTATCTATTTGAACATTATTTAAATATATAACACTGTTTCCTTCTCCCTCCTCCTTTTTCACTAGATATTTTGTGTTTTAAAAGCTTAGCCTTTGAAGAAGGGCTGTGGAAGTATATTATTATGAATTTTTGCAAAAACAAAAGTTGTGTCTTTACCAAATTTGTGTGTATACACACACATTCATATGTGATTAGTAGGATCTAAACAAAATGATAATGCTGGATATTTTTATGTGAAGGATCATAGGTAATGATCATTTTCTTCTTCAAGTCTGTATTCTGTAATGAAAAGGATTATGTTGGTTATAGAGGAAAATATTTATTTTTTAAAGAAAAAAGCTATTTGGTGGATCAGACAACAAAAAAATTTACTGTTTTAAAAAAGAGAGTTTCATGGAAAATAGGACTATTATAGTTGTTATAAATAATATGAAAAGTCTGATAGTCAAAGAAACTTTCTGTATATCTATATAGGATAATCAAATACAAAAATGTTTAGGAAGATTAATTTAATGAGGACAATTCAGTTGCTGAAACCTATAAAAATGCAATATGCTGAGGCTGGCTTTAATATCTGATGTATACAAATTGCTGGTCGGTAGGAAGAATAATTGCAGAGACTTTTAGGAACTCTAAAATTTATAGTTAGTACAAAAATCCTTGATGAGTACTTTAAATGCCATGAAATGTTCAGTTATGAAGTAACATTCTGTTTATACACTCTGTCACACTCACTAGTCAAAATTAATAGTACCTTCCAGGAAATAGTGTTGAAATCACCCTAAATTTAGTTTTTTGGCTGGAGAGGAATTTTTGCTTAGATCTTGTATCTTAACACTTCGAAAATTCATATTAAGTAAAGTGTCACAGATCAAACACTTGAAATAGCGTAATATCTCACAGGAAGTTGGAACATTCATTTGTTAGGAATGGCAATTGTAGAAGAATCAATCCCACTTACTGGCCTATGTCCACTTCTTAAAGGGTATACACAAAAGATCTTTCCCAGCCTCCCCCGGGTCACACTGGGACCATGTGACCTATAGTAGTCAGTTAAGAGATGGTGGGAGTTTTCAGGATATTCTTTCCCTCCATTTTGGCTTCAGGCCAAGTATTCTAATGCTGCTGTTTCTGCATAGATCCTGCCTGCGTTTCAGTGTAGCAGGAGAGCTATAGAGAAAACTTTTCTGACCCAAAGAACTTGTAGATGACCCAGCAGTGTACTTGTTCTTGGAGGCTTCAGGGTTGATTCTGTGGCATAGTCAACTCTACCTTGACAAATACAGGAATGTTAACCTGTAGCTGACGAATGATGTGCTTCTGTGTTAGTTTCCTAATGTTAAGCTATTTCAATTTGGGCAATATCATATATAACTTGTTTTGTTTTTTGTTTTGTAATGAATTCATTTTTTCCAACACTCCAAAATTTTATTTGATCCTTCTTTTGTCCAAAGCGCATATAAGTGGGCCCCATCATTATTCTCTGCTTATTCCCAGGAATTGTAATGGGAAGGAAAAAGTAGCCCATATAACAATAGAAATTGCTATTTCTGTAATTCAAAGCAGGAAGTCTCATTTGTTTTAGTGATGGATCTATTGTTGGGAGACAGATGGATTGAGGTAGAGAGAAGATGTTTAGACAACATAACTTTTTGTGTATACTAAATGACAGGAATTTAGGGTAGAGGGATGGCAGCTGAAGTGTTACATAGAAGAAGCTTTTTCTACTTCAATAGATATTTGACATATATATTTCTCTGTATAGACAGCAATCTGATAGGTTATATATTTAATAACCCAGTTTAAATATATTATTATTAATATATTTAATAATATACTAAATATATTATTAAAATAATTTATATTTAAATATAAATATATTTAATAACCCAGTTTCTGGAGTCAGGATTCTATATTCAAAACTTCTGTATCACTTACTGGCCATATGTTCTGTAACAAGTTACTTAACTCTCCCCTGTCTCAGTTTCTTCATCTGCAAAATGAAGATAATCATAGCACATTCCTCCTAGGAGTTTTGTAAGAAGAAAATTAAATAATTATGATAAGTAAAATATCTTAGAAGTCTCAGTTACACCAGTTTTGCAGGTGTAAACTTTCACAGAAGCACCTTTCATTCTCTGAACTAAATTATATGGTTACCCCACACATAATACCCCTAAAAAAGTTACTGTTCAAAAATAAGTTCTCAAACATATTAACTAATTTATTAGTAGTACTACTGTTGATATTAGTGTTTATTGATTTAAAATGATAAATATATTTAATATGTATTTTATGGGAATTGGATTGTGTTGAATATTTCAGTGAAGTCTTATCCTACCCCTTTTTTACACCACAAATTGTCCCATGACAGGAAGTCTTCATTTTCAGGTTATTTATATTTTGATTAGTACTTATCCAGTGACTTTATAAATATTTGGGAATGTATTTCTTGATTAACTAATAAAATTATATAAAGATGATTGCATCATTTAAGAATCCATGATGCAACTGTGGGAAAACATAAGCCAATCTGGCTAACAGTAAGAAAAAAACCCTCAAATATATCAAAAAGCTGGAAAGCCAAGAAAAAGACCCAAGTTCACATAAAGTTTGAGCTATTAAATCAACATACTTTACCAAGAATCTTTAATCAATATTAAGTTTATCCTTTGACTTAACTCAGTGGTCCACAGTAGCCCTTACCTCCCATCTTTTGTCAACAAAATAGCTGTGGCTGTTTTAGACTTTAAAACTACATCATATTATGTATATTTATTGGTATAATAATTTGACTCATTGTCTAATCCCTGAAGTCCACAGGTGGCAAAAATCTACAGGACCCAGTGCTTGAGTTAGGATCAAAGTCATGGCCAACCCTATTATAAGTACATTCTTGGAAAAGGGCAGAATTCCTAAAGAAAATAGGGTATAGGGGAATAAGAAGAGAGAAATATATTCTGAAAAAGACACCAACAAATGTTTACTGAAGTCTGCTCAAGTACATGATAAATGTAGATGGAATAAACAGTTATTTTGCTTGGATTAAACTATGTCAGTGTTAACAGGAAATGCTTGATCTTAAAGCATGAATTTGGCACTAATTAACTGTAGTTAATTTTATCTTAACAATTTCATAGTTACATATATCAAGTTGATGAAGTTTCCCTCTATTCCTAGTTTGATGGGAATTTTTGCCATTACTAGTTGTTGAATTTTGTCAGATGTCTATGTCAATTAATATGAAATGATTTTTATTTTTATATCTGTTGATGTGGCAGATTGAATTTTGAATGGTTAATTAGCCTTGCATAACTGTAATGAGTGCCAGTTGATTTTGGTGTATATTTTTCTTATACATTGTTGGATTTAATTTCCTAATATTTTGCTGAAGATTTTGTATCTATGTTCATGGAAATATTGGTCTATAGTCATCCTTTAAGAAAGTCTTTAACTAGTATTAGAGTAATCCTGATTTCATAGAATGATTAAGAAAGTGTCTTAGGAAGATGTTTTGGAGAAATGTTATTGTACTTCCTTAAATGTTTGGTAGAATTCACTGGTAAAACCATCTAAGTATAAACCTGGTGCTTTTCACAGGAAACTCTATTCAAAGTTTATTCAATTTCTTTAGTAGATCTATAGACCTATTCAAAGTATCTAGTTCTCATGAGTTTTGTAGTTTCTGTCTTTCAAGAAATTTGTCTATTTCATGTATGCTATCAGATGATAAGCATACATTAGTTTATAGTATTCCTGGGGTGCCTGGGTGGCTCAGTGGGTTGAAGCCTCTGCCTTCATCTCAGGTCATGATACCAGGGTCCTGGGATTGAGCCCTTCATCCGGCTTTCTGCTCAGCAGAGAGCCTGCTTCCTCCTCTCTCTCTGCCTGGCTCTCTGCCTACTTGTGATCTCTGTCAAATATATAAATAAATTCTTTATAGTATTCTCTATTATCCATAAAATGTCAGTGGGATTAGAACTGATGAATCCTCTACTGATCATTGTAATTTGTCTTCTGGGTTTTTTTTTTTAAATTCCTTATTGTTTCGGTCAGAGGTTTATCAATTTAATTAATCTCTTCATATAAAAAACTTTTGGTTTTGCTGATTTTCTTGTTTTTAATTTCATTGATTTCTGCTCTAATTTGTATAGACTTAAATTGTTCTTTTTTGTCTGTTTTCCTAAGGTAGAAGCTTAACTTATTAATTTTAGATCTACTTTCCTTAATATATTCATTTAGTACTATACGTTTTCTTCTAAGCATTTTTCAAATTTTGATTACTTGTATTTTAACTTTTAAGTAGTTCAATACATGTCCTAATTTCTCTTGAGATAACTGTTTTGATCCAAGTCTTATTTAGAAGTATATTTTTCAATCTATAAATCTTTTGAGGTTTTCCAGCTATCTCTATATTACTTGTTTTTACTTTAATTCCATTGTATTCTGAGGACATATTTTATTTAAATTTTTTTAATTTGTTAAGGTGTATTTTAGAGCCCAAAACAAGGTTTATATTGGTAAATGCTCTATGTAAGCTTCAGAAGAATCTGTAATCTGCTACTGTTGTCTGGAGTATTCTTTAAATGTCAATTAGACCAAGTAGATTGATGGGGCTATTCAGGTCAACCATATCCTTATTGATTTTCTGCCTGCTTGATCTATCAGTTACTGAGAATGGAGTAGTAAGTCTCCAACTATGGTAGTAGATTTGTCTTTATCTTCTTTCAGTTCTGTTTTTGATGCTTATATTTTGATGGTCTGTTGTTAGGTATATAGACATTTAGTATTGTTATATCTTTTTTGAAAATTCATCCACTTATTATCAGGTAATGTCCCCTCTTTCCCTGATCAGTTTCCTTGTTTTGAAGTCTGTTTTGTATGCAATTAATATAACTACTCCATCTTTTTTTGATTCATTCTAACAATATATCATTTCCTATTACTTTACTTTTAATCTATCTGTGTTTTCATATTTAGAATAGGTTTCTTATAGATAACATAGACTTGGGTCATGATTATTTTATGCATTCTGATAATATCTGTGATTTAACAGTTGTAATTATATTATTCATATTTAAAGTAATCGTTGACAGAGTTGGATTAATACCTACTATATTTTTAATTGGTTTTTTTTTATCAGATTTGCTTTTTGTTTCTTTCTTTTTAGCCCTTTTTGGTCTTAATTAAGCTTCTTATATGATTCCATTTCAATCTTCTCTTAGATATTATACTTACTTTTCAAAATACTGTTTAGCAATTTCCCTAGAATTTTTAAATATATATTTTTAACTAATTTAAATCTTTTCTGTAACATTACACCATTTCTCATGTAGCTCTGGTACCCTATAACTGAATACAATAAACTTCCTTTTCCTATCCCTATATATTACTGCAATTTGTTCTATTTTTTATATGCCTTAATCTCTCAATAAATTTATGTTATTTTAAATAGTCACCTTTTAGATAAATAATTAGAAAAATAAAATATTTTACTTGACTTTAATTTATTCTTTCTCCATTGTTCTTCTTTCCCTGTAGATCTGAGTTTCTGATGTATATAATTTTCCTTTACCCTGGAAAACTTTTTTTAAAGATTTTATTTATTTATTTGACACAGAGAGAGAGATCACAAGTAGGCAGAGCAGCAGGCAGAGAGAGAGGGGGAAGCAGGCTCCCTGCTGAGCAGAGAGCCTGGCATGGGGCTTGATCCCAGAATCCTGAGACCATGACCTGAGCCAAAGGCAGAGGGTTAACCCACTGAGCCACCCAGATGCCCCATACCCTGAAAAACTTCTTTTAAAATCTCTTGCAAGGCAGGTCTGCTAGCAAGGGATTCTCAATTTTTGTTTGAGAAAATTATTATTTCTCCTTCACTTGAAGGATGATTTTCTACATATGGAAATCTCAGTTGGTGGTATTTTTCTATTAACACTTTAAACACCTCACTCTGAGGACGTGGGTGGCTCAGCTAGCTAAACATCCAACTCTTGATTTTGGCTCAGGTCATGATCTCAGCATCATGAGACTGAGGCCTGCATTGAGCTCCACACTCATTGAGGAGTCTGCTTGAAGATTCTCTCCCTCTTTCCCTTCCCCCACTCTCTTCTCTCTCTCCCTCAAATAAATAAACAAATCTTTTAAAAAATAAGTACTTTACTTTCTTTTAGCCTATGTGATTTCTGACAAGATGTCCACTGTAATTCTAATTTTTATTTCTCCATAGACAGAGTAAATTCAAAGATTTCCTGGCTTTTTTCAAAATTTGCTCTTTTTATGGTTTGAATATGATATGCTTATCTTTAATTTTTTGTTTGTTTATTTTGTATTTATCCCTTTTGGTGTTCTCTGAGCTTCCTGGATTTGTTGTTTGTTGTCTCTCATTAGTTTGGGGAAATTCTAGGTCATTATTATTTCAAATATTTCTTCTACTTTGTTGTTTCTTCTTCCAGTGTTCAAATTACATTTACGTTACATCTTTTGAAATTGTCCTGGAATTCTTGGATAATCTGCCCTAGTTTTTTGTTTCCCTTTCTTCTTCTGTTTGCATTTTATATTGGGAAGTTTAAATTTGTCTTTCTTTAAACTTACTTATTTCCTTAGCCATATCCAGTCTTATGATGAGCTATCAAAGACATTCTTAATTTTAATTAATTAATTAATTAATTAGACAAGTTTTTCCTTGTGGAGGGCTCCACTGTGATCCACTTTTGTTATATAGGATTTCTATCCCCATGGTGATAAGTTGTGGAGTAAGGAAAGCTTTTGATCAACTGCCTAAAATGTCAGCATTATAGTTGGTTGTGTCTGGGTTATTACTAATCTTATGAGCCCACTGGAGGTTTCCTTCATTTCTATTGTTTTTATTTCTAACATTTCCTTTTGATTCTCTCTTAGAGTTTCCATCTCTCTGCTTATATTATTCATCTTTTCTTGCATTTTTAAAAATTTTTCCATAAAGCCCTTAACATATTAATCATAGTTATTTTATTTTATTTTATTTAAAAAATATTGTATTTATTTATTTGACACAGAGAGAGAGAGACCACAAGCAGGGGCAGAGCAAGAAGGAGAAACAGGGAGCCTGATTCAGTCGCAGGACCCTGGGATCATGACCTGAGCTGAAGGCAGTTGCTTAACTGACTGAGCCACCCAGGTGCTCAATCATAGTTATTTTAAATTCCTTCTCTGGTAACTCCAATATCTGATGCTTGTATTACCTCTTCAGACTTTTTTTTCCTCTTTGCCTTTTAGTATTTCTTATAATTTTTTGTTTTAAGTTAAGCATAAGTATTAGGTAATAAGAGTTTATTTAAATAGGCACTTTATAAGTCATATTATGGTAACCTTCATAAGAATTGTCTTGTGTTTAATGTTTGTTTTAACTGCAGGTACAGAAACTTGTTTGCTCTAGTTTACTTGCTTTTGTTCCCTCTGTGCTTTGGGCTTTCCTAAGTACCTCTCTTCTGAAAGATGCTTAATCTTTCAGGTCTTTCAGCTTTATTACATTGCTATTTTACTAGAGCTGTGTTGTTATAATGATAAGGTATAGCAGAGGGACACTACTGTATAATCCTGTGATTAAGTTTCAGTCTTCAGTGGGTTTATGTTCTTGGCTGTGATCTTCACTAGTGTTTTCTAGTCTTTTTCTCCATTCGTTGAGACAGGAAAACTCAAGGTTGCTGGAGTGGAAGAAACATTCCTTTCTGGGTACAATATTACTGTAGTAAAGTCTTTGCTCCTGAAATATAGTCAGTGTATGAAAAATGTTCTTGATGTATTTCACAAGTGTGACTCTTGCTTTCCCATTGCCAGAGCCATAAGAGGATCATTCTTGGACCTTTACTATGAAAACCTCATTGGGTTTTTGGAGTAAAAGTCATTAAAGTACTGGGACTTATCTGAAACTGCAGTCCCAGGAGTTTCACACTCTTAAGCTAGTCTGCATTCAGTCTCCATATCTTGTCACTTACTTAACTGTTTCTACTAGATCATTGTTCTGGGAGCTTCTGCAGATTTCAGCTGCAACTATCTGAATCATTCTCTCTGGATTGTAGGTTGATGGTTTGCCCTGAAACCTCAGTTATCAGATGGATCCAAGAAAAGTTATTAATTTTCATTTGTTAAGTTTTCCTTGTCATAAGAATAGGTTTGACAAGCTCCAAATTTCTCTTTAAAAAAAAGATTTTATTTATTTATTCATGAGAGACAGAGAAGGAGAGAGAGAGGGAGGCAGAGGGAGAAGCAGGCTCCCTGTGGAGCAGGGAGTCCGATGCAGGACTTGATCTCAGGACTCCAGGATCATGACGTGAGCTGAAGGCACACTTAACTAACTGAGCCACCCAGGTACCCTCCAAATCTCTTTATATTCAAGCTGAGTATATAGTTATATAGAGATATAAATACAATAATTTCAAATGTGACTATTATATTGTAATGACCTCAGAAACTCAACATGACTACTTCAAGCAAATTTTAAGTAAAAGAACTTATGTTGCATAAATTATAATCATTAATCTTGATATTAAAATTCTTTAAATTAATCAGGTATTTGACATGCAGGGTATTTTGTGACCTATTGGAGCAATGTGGAGGCTATTATAAAATATTACAAAATGGGATGATTTTTGAAAAATATTTAATCAATGATGACAGGAATGATTATAATTATATTTATTCTTTCTATGTTTGTATATGTTTTAAGTGGTGGCTTACAAAACATTTATTTGATGTTTGGCAGGAATGGGAGTCATTTTGGATTTTTTTTTTTAATTTAGAATGTTGGGCCACAAAAAAAGATACTACATATGTATACTTATGTTTTGTCCTTCCTTTAAAAAAGTACATCAAAGCCAATGCAGCAATACAATAAATCTCTGTGTTTAGGGGGGTTACTCTCTCTTTGCTTGTTTGTTTTTACAGACATTTTTAGAATTTTTATCTGGATTACAGAATAGGTATACAGAAAATTCTATTGTGTAATTATTTAGACTTCATTTCTAAGGCTATATTTAATAGATATGAGCATGAGTGCTGAAATTTTTAACCTTCTACTTACACAATGGCTGTATTCCTAGGCTCTAGAAATCACCATTCTAAAAGTTAACCAGACCATTTCTTTTCTTGATATCAACTGTTTGAGTTCCTTACAGATTTTGGATATTAATTTCTTGTCAGATGTATTGTTTACAAAAATTTTCCAATGGGTACATTGTCTCTTAATTGTTTCCTTTTGTGAAATAATAGACAATTAATATAGACTATATATTTATATTACATTTATATAATATTTGTTTAATATTTTGTTTTTGACCCTGGTTACTGACAGAACTCCCTTGGAATTTTTTAGGTGATAGGGAGTGTCTTTTGTTCCAGTAAGGCAACTTTTGGTGAGCCCCGTCATAGCATCAAAATGGGAGTTGGCCACCAAAAAGACCAAACAAACCATGATTAGAAGCTTGGACTTTCTGACTCACCCTTAATTTTTCAGAGATGGGAAAGAGGCTGAAAATGGAGTTAATAATTGATGATACCTGCATCATGAAGCCTCCAGAAAAATCACAATAGTATAGGATTTAGAGAGCTTCTAGTTTGCTGAACATGTAGAGGTGCTGTGAGAAGGGTGCACCTAGAGAGGGCACAGAAACTCTGTATTCTTTACACAAACCTTATCCTAGGTATTTCTTTCATCAGCATATTTATTAGTACCCTTTATGATATCCTTTTATAATAAACATAAATGTGTTTCTCTGACTTCCATGAGCCATTGTAGCAAATATTTAAACATAAGGAATGAGTCATGGGAACTCTGATTTATATACAGGCAGTAAGAAATGCAGGTGACAACCTGAGACTTGCAGCTGGTATCTGAAAGGGGATGGAAGTCTTGTAATACTGAGCCCTTCCTGTGGGATCTGGTGTTATCTCAAGGTAGAGTAGTGTCAGAATTAAGTGAAGTTGTAGGACACTCACCTGGTATCAGAGAATTGCTTGGTGTGGGAAAAGAAGCCTGACGCATTTGGTGACCAGAATTGTCGTAAGTGTTCTGTGTGAGCAGAAAAACAAAAACAAATTAAAAAAGGAGGAATGTAGGTTTTCTTATAGACCTTTCTTGTGGAGAGACTTTTTAATCTGATGCAATTCCATTGGCCTATTTTTGCTTTTGGTGCCTATGTTCTTTTTGCCATATCTAAAAGTTCATTGCCAAACCAATGTCAAGAGACTTCCCCCTATCTTTTATTTTAGTAGTTTTATGTTTTCAGATACAATGTTTAAGTCTTTAATTCATTTTGAGTTGATTTTTTGTATATGAGATAAGGGCCCGATTCCAGTCTTCTGCATATGGCTATCCAGTTTTCCTAATAACATTTATTGAAGAGCCTGTCCTTTATTTATGGTGTGTCCTTGGCACCACTGTTACACATCAATTGACAGTAAGTATGTGGATTTATTTCTGGGGTCAATTCTGTTCCCTTGGTCTATATATATGTGGTTATGTTAGTGTCATGCTTTTTTGATTATTATAGCTTTTGAAAAAAGGTAATGTGCCTCTTCCAGCTTTCTCTTATTCAAGATTGCTTCGGCTGCTTAGGATTCTTGTAGTTTGATACGAATTTTAGGATTTTCTTTTCTCTCTCTGAAAATGCCATTGAAATTTTCATAGGGATTGCATTGAATTTATAGGTTGCTTTAAGCAATTGGACATTTTAACAATATTAACTTCCAATCTATAAATACAGGGTATCTTCCCATTTGTTTATGTTTTCTTTAATAATAATCAATGATTTCTAGTTTTCAGGGTGCAGTTATTTTGCCTCCATGGTTAATTCATTTTTAAGTATTTTATTTTTTATTGATGCTATTTGCAAATAGGGTTGTTTTCTCAATTTTGCTTTTAGATAGTTCATTGTTAGTGTATAGAAATGCTACTGACTTTTGTATATTGATTTTGCATCCTGCAACTTTTTCAAAGTGTTAATTAGATCTAACAGTTTTTTAGTATCATGCTTAGCGTTTTCTGTTGATAAGATTATATAATCTGTAAAAGGGACAATTTTACATCTTTCTTTCTGATTTGAGTATCTTTTATTTCTTTATCTTGCCTAATTGCTCTGGCTAGGACTTGAAGTGCCATATAAAGTAGTGGTCAGTGGGCATCATTTTTTGTTGTTATTGTCGTTTTTCCTAATCTTAGAGAAAAGGTTTAAACTTTTCACCATAGAGTATGATGGTTGCTGTGGACTTTCATTATATGACATTTATTATGTTAAGGTGCATTATTTCTATACCTTATTTCTTGAGAGCTTTTATCACAAAAGGATGTTAAATTTTCTGAAGTGTTTTTTTTATCTATTGAGATAATCATATGATTTTTCCATCATTTTACATGTTTTTTATGTAAAAACATAAAATGTTTTTTTACATAAACATAAAACATAAAACACAAAAAATAAATGTTTTACATTTATTGGTTAGTATATGTTGAGCCATCCTTGGATTTAAGAGATAAATTTCACTTGATCATGGCATATGATCATTTTAATGTACTGTTTTGTTCAGTATTTTCTAGGGGAATTCTACATGAGGAATATATTTGCTGGAGATATCAGCCTGTAATTTTCTTTTCTTATAGTATCCTTTTCTGGTTTTGGTACAGGGTAATTCTGGCTTCATAAAATAAGCATTTTATTTTATAAAATAAAATTTTATTTTATTTTATAGAGGGAGTAGTCTTTCCTCTTTAATTTTTGGAAGAGTATAAAAAAGTTCAGTGCTAATTCTTCCTTAAAATTTTGTTAAAATTTATCAGTGAGGTCATCTGTTCCTGAGATTTTCTTTGTTGGGAGGTTTTTTTTTTTTTATTACTGTTCAGTCTTCTTACACATTTGTCTGTTCTGTTTTTCTATTTATGGTTCAGTCTTGATAGATTTGATATTTCTATAGATTTGTATATTTCTTCTGGTTATTAAATTTATTGAAATATAATTGTTCATAGTAGTGTTTTATGATCTCTGTATTTGTGGTTTCAATTATAATATCTGTTTCATTTATAATTTTAGTTATGAGTCCTGACTTTTTTAATTAGTTGATCGAGCTAAAAGTTTGTCAACTTTGTCCTTTTCAAAAAGACAACTCATTGATGTTTTCTATTATTCTTCTGGTCTCTGTTCCATTTATTTCCACGTTGATCTTTGTCATTTCCTTCCTTCTGCTACTGATTTAGTTTTTTTTTCCCCCTAGTTCCTTGAGGTGTAAATTTAGACTGCTTGAGTTTTTTTTCTTAGTATAGACATTTGCCATTATAAACTTCCATGTTAAAATTATCTTTGCTGCATCCCATAGGTTTTGATATATAGTGTTTCCATTTTTGTCTCAAGATATTTTTTTAATTTCCTTTTTGATTTTCTCTTTGATCTACTGGTTGTGGATCAGAAGGGTATTGTTTCATTTTCATGTATTTGCAAATTTTCTAGTTTTCTTTGTGTTTTAGTTTTATACCATTGTTACTGTTGGGGGTTCTTGACATGTTTTCAACCTTCTTAAACTGGTTAAATTTTGATTTGTGAATACCCAACTTTTGTATCAAGGCGGACAGGGCTGGAGGAGATTATGCTGAGTGAAATAAATCAAGCAGATAGAGTCAATTATCATATGGTTTCACTTACTTGTGGAACATAAGGAATAACATGGAGGACATTAGGAGAAGGAAAAGTTCACTCAAAGTGAGTTGGGGGAAATCAGAGGGGGAGATGAACCATAAGACACTGTGGACTCTGAGAAACAAACGGGGTTTTAGAGGGAGGAGGGTTGGGGGGTTAGGTGAGCCTGGTGGTGGGTATTAAGGAGGGCATGTGTTACATAGAGCACTGAGTGTGTTGCATAAACAATGACTCTTGGAACATTGAAAAAATAAAATTAAATTTAAAAAATAATAAAATAAAATAAGTTTAAATAAAATCTTCAGTTACATCCATTAAAAAAAATGTTGTTTTGTGTCCTAACATATGATCTAGCCTGGAGAATGTTCTGTACATGCTTGAAAAGAATGAATATTCTGCAGCTGCTAGATGGGGTTGAGTAAGTCTGTTAGGTACATTTGGTATACTATGTTTCAACTTTTCATTTTCCTTATTGATTTTCTGTCTGGATGATCTATCCATTGTAGAAAGTGGAGTATTGAAGTCCCCTTCTACTATTGTATTGCTACCCATTTCTTCCAGTTTTGTTAACATATGCTTTGTATTTAAGTACTCCAATGTTGAGTGCATGTATATTTACAGTTGTTATATCCTTTTGATGAACTGACTCCTTTGTTATCATATAATGTCTTTCTTTGTCTCTTTTGGAAGTTTTTGACTTAAAGTCTATTTTGTCAGATATAAGTATCACTCCTTCTATTCTTTTATGGCTATCATTTGTATGGAATATGTTTTTCCACACCTTTGCTTTCAGCCTATGTGTGTCTGTAAACTAAAGAGAATCTCTTTTAGGCAGCATAGAGTTGTATCTTGTTGTTGCTATTGTCACTTAATCCATTCAGTTACTGTATATATTTTGATTGGAGAACTTGACTCATTTATATTTAAATTAATTATTGATAAGTAAGAACGTAGTATTGCCATTTCGTTGCTTTCTGTCTTTTAGTTCCATTGATCCTCCTCCTTTTCTTACTATCTTCCTTTATGATTTAATGATGTTTTGTAATGGCGTGTTTTGTTTCCTTTCTGAAATTCTGGACCCTGGATCTCTGGACACTAGCCTGGTAATAGGGTGAGCCCAGAATCTGGGACTGCAGGGCACAGTTTGGTGTTAGGGAGGGCCTGGAGTCTCAGTCTGTGGGGTCTATTCTGGTGCTGGGGCAGACTTGGAGCCGGAGGCTGTGGGAGTCAGCCTGGCACTAGGTTTGCTGGGACAGGACTTATGCTTGGCTCAGAAGTAAATTTAGGTCTTCACATCACTCTTCTTTCCCCATAAGTAGGATATCTCTCTCTGGAGTGTGCTGCTTGGGATCAGGGAAGGGGTGATTGGGTAATGTGAAAGTCTTCTTCCTACTTTCTTCAAAACATCTTTTCTTATTTTTGTACTCCATCTAGGTGCTGTAATCTTCTACCTGAATTCCTTAGCTCTTGTAAAGGTATTTTTATGAATGGATAACCACTCTTCTCGACTCAATTTATTTTTTTTCCTTTTTGTTCCACATCAACAACCCTCCCTTTTCCTCTGCAGCAGGTTGGCCTTTTTAATCTGTAGCTATGCTTTATAACTCAATTGCAGAATCTTGTGATGCCTGCTCCAAGTTGTGGTACACTGTGTCCTTGACATTTGTTTTTACACTTGAAATTTCTTCAGTTATTTTGTAGGCTCTTATTTTGTATATTGGGGCATTCTTTTTTCTGTAGGCCAAATCCCATCAACAGAATTTCCCTTAAGAATATGTTTCAGGGCAGAGTGTTGAGCAGTGGTTCAAATGTTGGTGCAAATGTTTCATTCACATCTACACTCCACTGCTCAAACACTCACCAAATATTTAATGTATGACCAAGTATTTAAAGGTGCTGATTTCACCTTTATAAAATTATATCAGGTCATTAACCATAATTTTATAGCATTTCATCTTATTCTAAGGAAAGATTTTAAATATTTAAATGTATCAGATCAATAATTTATGAGACTCAGTTATTAGATTATCATATTAAATATTATCATACTGTAAGCAAGATACTTTAAGTACTTGACAATATAATATTACACATAATATAAAATATAATTATTGTAAATAGCACCTTTTTTTTTTACAAGTCTGACATTAGAGAGAAGGATTAACTTCCATCTCACAAGTTACCTGTTAACATTTTCTTTTTTGGCTTCTAATATTATAAATCCATCTATTTCATATTTTAGTTAGTGTAGTATTACAGAAAGATTCTTATATGCAGAACATGCGTGTCCTGCCCATATGTGTTTACTGATCAAAATGACACTTTGATTAAAGGCCAACCTTTCAACTGTCAGCCACTTGACTTCTTGATTTTCAGCATTCAAAAGAAGCACTTCACATAATTTCTTCCAGATCCAATTACTACCTAAAAATCTCAAGTACACTTTGTGCACTCTGGTAAACATTGCATTTTTTTCCTCAATGTCCATCATTTAAATAATAAGTTTCAATATGGTTTATTTAATATAAAATCAAGAAAATTCAACTGAAAAATTGTATAAGAGCATTAGTAGATAGATATGTGAATGATTATGTTCTTCAATAAATAGAAACATAAATTGTGAAGTGAAATAACTTCCTTGAAATAAGGAGCAGCTACTCTGGTTGAGCCTTGATCATTTCCTTTTTATGACTCTTATTATAAACAGATTAAGTTACACAAACTAGTTTATATTCTAGTTTTTGTTTCAACATATGTCAATCTCATTTTGATTATTGTTCACATTTCAACCATTACTTTAGTTATGAAAGCATTTTAGGTTTATTTATAGTTAAATAAAGGAATTGTGTATTTTTGCATTAATTCTTATTGTTGAATCAAAGCACAAAAGAAGGTTATAAGGAAAATAACCAAGAAGTTATAACAAGCAAGAAAAATGCCACAGTATAGATTTGCAACAACAAAAAATAAACATACTGGATTTATATTGATTTCTTTTATTACCATTATTGAAATTGATACCTTGCTTTAAATTAGTTGAGAACAGTGGCCATCCTTAAATATATTAGTAAGAAATTCTCTTATGAAACTCAAAAAAAGGCAATTCATGACCAACTTTGATCACTTTGTTTATCATTATAGGCAACTGACCTCTCTAAGGCCATAATCGCTGACACAGGGATTCATTCCACAGAAGCCATTAGACCCAATCTTTTCATATCTCTTTCCAATCACACCTCAATCACACCCTCAATCGCACTCCAATCACACCCAATTATATGCTTAATTATTCTTAACCCCATAACCAGATAGTAAAGGGAAAAGGAATTGAAACATGAAATAACTAATTGTCCATCTCATTTAAACAGAATGTAATTCTAGTTTTGGTTCTTCCCCACTCACATTTTGCAACAGCAACAAATAAAGGCTGTAATTTGGAGCTTGAAGATCCATCTGAGGAGGCTGAGCTCTCAAAGGATCTTAAAAAACAAAAATGTTTATAAAAGCCCATTAATCCCAGCACCAAAGAGTAGCTGAGGAACCACTGCAAATGAGAAACCATAGACAAAGACTATTTGCAACAGGTGAGTTGTGTGAGTGGTTTTAAATTTTACCAGTTCAGGAAGATCACAGGAAACTTCATGGGATGACCCAATTTCTCCTCTGTCTTACAAGAGTAGACCACACTAGCTTTGCACTGAGGACTCTAGAAGTAGAGGTTTTCTACCCAAGCCATATTAGATAGGTCAAAATTTGTTAAACTTTCAAATTTGTCAATAAGATCAGAAACTAATACATTCTTATGTAGCTAATCTGTCATTGACCAAGAAATCCTGACTTCTATGGATATTTGAAGATATTTAAAGAAATACGTTTATGAACAAGTAAAGAGTAAAGAAATTCAATAAAGGACTGAAAAAAAAACACATTGAAAATTAGCTAAGAAGGATTCTTTTACAGCAATAATAATGGGACTCAAAGGAAAGAACTTTAACAAATCAACAACGTTTCAGAAACTAATTTTGGCCCCTCAAACTATCTAAGGGTAATAATGATACAAAAGCAAAAAATATAAGTGAAAAAAATATGTCATAGGTTGCAGAAAAGAGAGTGTGATGTAAACAGAGTAAAAATTAGTAAATTCAAGAAAAGATTACAGAGAACTATTATCTAAATATAAGAAGTCCTAGAAGTAGATAAAGAGACTGATGGAAAAGTAATAATGTAAGAAATAATTCTGAAGCTTCTCTAAACTGAAGCATATTGATCTTAATTTAAAAGTTTCACTGAATCCCAAGGAATAAAAATTTTAAAAAGGACACAAATCTAATTATATGAATAATAACAAAAGATAAGAAGAAAATTCTACAAATTTCCATAGGCAAAGAACAGATTTCTGTCAAAGAAATCTGAAAATAATTATGTTAAAAAATTTTAATTTGCAAAATACCAGTGGAATTTTGATGGGAATGGCATTAAAAGTATAGATTGCTCTAGGTAGTATAGACATTTTAACAATGTTTATTCTTCCGATCCAAGAACATGGAATGGTCTTCCATCTTTTTACGTCTTCTTCAATTTCTTTCATGAGTGTTCTGTAGTTCCTCGAGTACAGATCCTTTACCTCTTTGGTTAGGTTTAT